>JARYGA010054216.1:0-54000 GCA_030545235.1 Helianthus tuberosus
TCGTAACATTCCCAAAATATCTAAATAAAATAGGTCATGGGTAAGTTGGCCAATAGAAATATAAGATATTTTTAGCAAACATGGGAACCGTTTAATAGTTATAGTAATAAAAATACATTATATTTGAACCTTCTCCGTTTTTAATGAAACTTGGTTCAAAATGTGGATAAGATTATTATCGTTCTAAAGACATATTCATTATTTTGTAAAACATCATATTTTAGAAGTTATAAGCGCCAAATAAGTGAATCAGTTAAATTAATTATAATATATATAATAATAATAAAATAATAAAACAATAAAATTCACAATTAAAGACTTTTGCATACATGTGTACGTATGCATGACAACTTAGATAAGAATAAATTCAATTCCATTGTGTACGTGTATGATTGAAGTCAGTATTGCGTGAAATCCAAGCTTAGTAATGAGTATAAATAACAGGCAGGTATTGAAGTTTCAAACTGCTCAGTCCCTTTCAATCTCTCTCTCTAGAATTCTATCGTTTTAATAATAATAAAGCCCTGCCCCGTTTTAAGTGTTTTAACCCCTGATCACTGATACCCTGTCCGATTGACGTAGGGCCCCGTAACTGTAGGATCGTTTTGTGACCCGAACGAGTCATTCAGAAGAGATTTTTATCAGTTCAGATGCGGAAAATAAGAAACTGACTTCAAAACAGCTTGGTTATCACTTTAAACACTTATTTGATTGATATAATAGCAACTACAATCAGTCTTCACACCGGCAGCACCTCGGTATGGAATTCACGAACTGTTCCAAATGAATAGAACACTCCCCTATTTATACTATTCTAGGTTTAGCTTGAAGACACACATGTCAGTTTCAAGCTAAACCCCCAATGTCAGTTTCAAGCTAAACCTCCTAAAAACCAATTCAAGCTAAACCTTCATATTTGACTTTCAAGAGGACAGACTATACATTCTTGTTTCATGCACATTTGTTGAACTGGTGATGTCATATTCATGATGTCACACTTGTTTAAATCTGCAACGAATCTAAGACTCGATATAAGACGAAGACGACAGATGAATGCACCAACAAACTCCCCCGCAGATGTTGACGAGTCTTAAGTGTCGAGTCTTCGCATCTTCAGTCTTTATCAGTCTGTTCACTTTCTTATCATATACCAAGATCTTCTCTTTGGCTCTAGCCTCGTCAGACTCCCCCTCTCATCATGATGGGATCGCTATCTGGAATTAGCTATTACCTTGAGATCAATTCCTGGCTTTATCTCCGTTTAAGCTCATCACCTACATAATTTTTCTCACCACCACATAAGTTTTTACTTAAAACAATAAGAAAAACTTACTAGAAATAGTTACCTCAAGTTCAAATTAATGATCCCGATTAACTAATCAAACTTTCTTTCTCAAATCAAAATATTTTCAATTCAATACACACACTCCCAAACCAGTTCATCATGTTCAGCACTCGGAATTTTGAAAATCAGCTCTCCAACATCAGTTGTCAAAAATCTTTTTGTATTTTTCAAAATTTATACTAAAACACTCCGAAAATCTTTTTGGATTTTTGATAACAAAGGAATGCAGTAAAGAAATATTTACAAACACTATTTTTGTGAGCTTGTGTAAGAGGATCATATCAGTTTATGTGACCAATCACTAGCACCGTTAAGCTTTAAACATTTTCAGTTCTAAACAATTCACGTAGATTGACGATATTGTTGTCCACATAAACTCAATCTAAAAACTTTCGAAATGCTTACCGATTTATTAAGGTATATTAAGATAGCACTAAATTCTTATGGACCCCACGATCTCAGCATATCCCCTCATCATGTAATACACTATCTCAAGTAATGCCTTTGTGCGAAAACAAAGCAGAATATTTAAACATTAACAATCAGGTCGATACTTCCGTATACGCAGAGAAAGTCCAATGTTTAAACAAAATAAAAAAATAAAACAAGTTGAAGTTGTTTAGGCTTTAACCACCAGGTCGATACTTCCGTATACGTAGAGGAGGTCCAAAGCTTAAACGAAACACCAAAGAAAATAAAGCAGAACGTTTAGGCAATAACATCCAGGTCGATACTCACGTATACGCAGAGGATGTCCAATGCTTAAACAAAATAAAGAAATAAAACAAGTTTAATTCTTTGCAAAATGAAATGCACAGTCACAGCGACTTTTCAGCAAAGTTGTGAAAGTTCACAAACTTAACCAGTTTTATGTCTTTCGACAATCAGCGATTATTGAGTAGGCACACAGTCAAGAAGGACAAAACTAAGTACTATGCTTTTGACCATGTTTCCCACTAGAACTAGGCTTTTTCATTTAGGTTTGTATCGTTGTCGCAAATCTACTAGTCTAGCTGAGCCTATCGTCACATCTTTAGTAAGATCGTTTATCACATTTTATCTTTCCATTTCTTTAGCATGCTGTGACAGTCCAACTGATCTACTATCATTTCCTCTTTTTCACAACAAAACTCATTTTGAATTTTTCAATGTTTTTGACATTTTCAAATTTTCTAATTTTTTTTTTTAAATTTTCTCCCCCTAAAATCAAAATATATTCCAATTTTGATTTTCTGGGAAAATTTGAAAACAAACTGTACAAGAAATGTGACAACATGATGAGAATTACTTCAATTCTCCATTCACTTGGCTTGAACAATCAGAACTCCCCCTGACAACAAACTATTTTCCCATAGTGATTTCAAAACACTTAAGTTTGTTTTAATCAAAATGGTTTTTCCGAAAAATAAGTTTTGTGTGTTATTTCTCAAACATGGGGATCTTTCATCACCTTGTTTTCTTTAACCACTTGAAAAAACTAACATTTTTAAGATCAATCCACAAACATCACTTGTAGAAAATCAAGTACAATTTAATGTCCCTGATTTACCACTTTTAAATCGAAATCACTTTCGTGAATTTCTCAAGAAATATGCCGATTCATGTTCCACGCTTACCAACCTGGGAACTCCGGCAAGTCAGGTTTTTCATTTAAACAGATTCACCCAAGCCTGAATGTTCTTGGGTGATTTTGAATTCTTGTTCAACAATGGTGGAAAATTTGCATCATCCATTGTTAGACCAGAATTCTCAATTTTTACCTCAACACATGGCTCCTCTGGTTTTAACATACCAGAATCATTGCCTGAATGTGGCTTGTCTGACTTTGATGAGCCAAACTCATCGCCAGATTTGTTAATCTCTTGATTAACTGCCTTCTCTTTCTTTACTCTCTTTTCTGTCCTCAGATTTGTATCTGATGAATTCGTTTTGCTTGATTTATCATTCTTTGGCGAGCAAGACGATTTATCAGAACTTTTATCTGTTTTACCAGTTGTATCCGAGGACAAAATCCTTTCGAGATATTCTCTCGCTTTCTTCCTCTTCTTCCTTAGTCTGTCTTTCTACCCTTGCGAAAGCTTTACTTTCTTTTCTAGAACTTTCTGTTCTTGAACTTTAGATTCTTGAACTTGCTGTTCTTTGGGCTTGACATTAACTGGTTTCTTTGCCACTTTCTGAGATTCAGCCCTCGATCTTCCCTTTGATCTCATTGAGCAATCTCTAGCAATATGGCCAATGATGTTGCAGTTAAAGCATCTCCTTGACTCAAACTTCCAACTCTGGCAGTTAACAGCAATGTGTCCTTGATAACCACATCTGTAACACACTCTGTTATCGTACCAATCACCATTTTTAGTCCAAGCACTTAGATCAAAACACTGTTTGGCTTGGTGATAATCTTTCCTCCTCTTATTTGCTAGATTTGGCTTTTGAGCACTGTGGTCCGACCTGCACCACTCATTACCAACAATTTTTGAATTTTCATTTTTTACTTTTTGTAATTTTTGATTACGATTGGATGATTGATCTGATGAACTTTTATTTTCTTTTTGAACATTTTTCAAAATTTTCTCTTTTTGTTTTTGTTCCACTTTCTTCTTCAAAGGTTTTTGCTTAGAGCATTCTCCCTTTTCAGTTGATTGTGGAACAGTTTCTTGAAACTTTTCTTTTAATTTCAAAAACAAATTCTTTTTTTCAATTTTTTCGTTTTCATCATCAGATTTCTCATCGCAATCTTCAACTATGACTTTATCATAGTCTGTGACATCGTCACTTATTGGAACTGAATTAATAGGTTTTGGACAAGGAATAGTTGAAGTATTCACAAACACCTTCAACTTTTCTTCCCATTCCTTGATTTTCTTTTGAGCACACTCTGCTTTCTTTTCAAGTCGAAAAATCTTTTCAAGATGAAAATTGATTGCAATTTGTTTTTCAAGATTGTTTTTACCAAACAAATCTCTCTCATTTTCTAAAATTTTTATTTGACTTTGAAAATCTTTCTCAATTTTTACTTTTTCATTTTCCAAATTGTGTATTTGATCTTTCAAAACATTTTCTGATTTTTAAAAATTTTTGTTTTCTAATGACAAACTCTCAACCTCCTTCAAGAGTTTGTCATTTTCAGATGTCAACTTCTCACAATTTTTCAGCAAAACAAGAATCTGTTTATCATCAGCTTTTGTCTCAACCTTTAAAGCTGAAATATTTTCAACCTGTTTCTTTTCCTCATGAACACTTTCATCCTTACTCTCTTCTTCTGATGAATGGTCAAAGATAGGTGCGTCTTCTGCAACCTCTTTCTTTAACTCTGGTTCAGGATTCACAGATACATGTTTTTCAGATTCTACTTTCTCAACCTTAACCGATGGAACTTGTTCAATCTGCTCAGCTCTGATCTCTTCTTTAACAATAACTGCTTTTTGATTCTTTCTTTTTGCATCTTGTTTTTCTTTCAATTTTTCAATTTTATCGGCCTAAAATAACTTTCCACTACGTTGATCAGATGGAAGTTGTTGTTTAAGATATTCAAGTTCCCGGATTTCCTCTTCATAATTGTCACTCTCTTCATCAGATGAGTGATCAAAAACCGGAACTTTTTCCAAAACTTCTTTTGCTGAGACTGTTTCTTCTTCTTTCTTTATCGGAATATACTGATGAGATTCATGATGCACATATGCCAACACTTCTTCAAAATCCATGTTTCGATGTCAAATGTTCACTTTAAATGTTGATTGGGCCGAGAATGTGTATGAATCACTTATTTAAATTCTCGATGAATTAGTGAGCCGACAGGTATTTCAAGCTAAAATCAGATTCAAGCTAAAGCCAACACGTATTTCAAGCTAAAGTCAGATTCAAGCTAAAGCCGACACTTATTTCAAGCTAAAGTCAGATTCAAGCTAAAGCCAACACGTATTTCAAGCTAAAGTCAGATTCAAGCTAAAGCCGACACTTATTTCAAGCTAAAGCCCAGATGACATCAGCAAATACGAACCAATTTCAAGCTAAACACTGATTTGAACCAGATTTAAGTCGATTTAAGTTCTGAAACTTTCCAGGATTTGTTAAAACATGATTACGCATAATATGTGTGAATTTGAGCCGATTTTATCCGTGAAAATTTTTTAAGTTTGAAAAAGAATGTGTAGAAATCAGAAAAAGTGACGAAAACAGGCTGTTTTTGCAAGATCTCTTCCTCCTGAGCTCTGATACCACTTGTAGGATCATTTTGTGACCCGAACGAGTCGTTCAGAAGAGATTTTTATCAGTTTCAGATGCGGAAAATAAGAAACTGACTTCAAAACAGCTTGGTTATCACTTTAAACACTGATTTGATTGATATAATAGCAACTACAATCAGTCTTCACACCGGCAGCACCTCGGTATGGAATTCACGAACTGTTCCAAATGAATAGAACACTCCCCTATTTATACTATTCTAGGTTTAGCTTGAAGACACACATGTCAGTTTCAAGCTAAACCCCCAATGTCAGTTTCAAGCTAAACCTCCTAAAAACCAATTCAAGCTAAACCTTCATATTTGACTTTCAAGAGGACAGACTATACATTCTTGTTTCATGCACATTTGTTGAACTGATGATGTCATATTCATGATGTCACACTTGTTTAAATCTGCAACGAATCCAAGACTCGATATAAGACGAAGACGACAGATGAATGCACCAACAGTAACGTATGTCAAGGCTCTGCCTAAATTCGTTGGGGTTCTGTCTCGTGACGTAGGGATAAAGTTAAATTGGGTTACTATACTTAATGTGAGTGCACTATATATTTTATTAAATAATCCAGGAATTGTACCAAGATATATCAATCCTCCAAAAATAATTCCGACACCCCTAATATATTTAGAATACCCCTATACGTCCTAAAATACACCCCGTATACGAAAAGTGGGCCCGAAATATATTTAAATTAATAAAATAAAAATAAAAACAAATATTAAAGTCTGTCGCGGGGCGCGACAGACTACTTCTCATTCTACGCGGGCCGCGACCGAATGTTAAGCGGCGAAGCCTCAGCGCAACACGTGGCAGGACACGCGTCAAAGAACCCCGGTGACTCAGCAAGATGCCGCCACCTTTTTCATGACCTCGCGGGCCGCGTAAGACCTTGGTGTGGTCTTCGCGGGGCGCGAGAGCCCCTTATGTCAGCCCTATAAATATGGTCGATCGGATTCAATTGTAAATCATTCAAAAATCAATTTTCTCTCTCAATTTTTGCAGTTTAGGCCATGTACTCGGGCATTTTACCCCCCTAAATAACGAAGTTCTGCCCCGTTGTAAGTATCATAACCCCTGGATACGTATTAGATACGCTGCCCGATTGATCTAGGGTTCCGTAACGGCTGTCGAGGTTCTGCCCGACGTAGTCGTTAGAATGCCGTCTCGGGAAGGGTATTACTAATGTTAAAATGGGTTATTATACTAACACGTGTGCATTGTTTATTTAACTAGATTATAACCAGGAAGTCACGAAGGAAATGCCTAAAATAGCAATGTGAGTAATCTCCTTTTTGCAAATTGTTTTTACAAAACCTCACACGATTAATTATATATTAAGCAGTTATTGAGTATTTGTAAGGATACAATTATCGTCGGTATGTTGGGGTTTTGTATACAAAATTAGTTACTGCCTTGCGAGGAGTAACTTTTCCATAAGTCGGGTTTGACAGTACCGTGGGTGGTAATTGATATGACTTGGAAACAAATGTAATTGCGAGACCGCCCTCAATACTGTACAATGATTTTATTAAACTTGATTAAACTGAGATTCACTCACCAGTATTTCCTGCTGATAAAATGTTTTAAACACGTGTTTCAGGTAACTTAGTGTGAAGCCAATAAAAGCCAGCTGGAGAGCACTGAAGGCTTATAAAAGTGGCAATAAAAGTTACCTAATTAAAAAGGAGAATCTTTTTCAATAATTAGGGTTATTCCCTATAAATATATCAAAATGAAAATCGGGTTTTGTCCCACTTATAAATGTATTATCAGAGAAACTTGGATTTTATCCCATTTCTTTATTTTAAACATTTTTGGTGTTTAACTCTGATAAAATATTTCCTAACTACGAACCTGATGAAATTTTCCGCTGCCAAAATTGATAAACACCGATACCACTGAAACTGGCTCACGGCCGCCCGCTCCCGGGATAGGGGTCGGGGGTTGTGACAGAATGTGGTATCAGAGTTATGCCACTGGTTTAAGCCCTTTAGGTGTTCTTCCAATACCTAAACCCTTAACCATTTGTGTTAGGAAATTAATATCTTATGTGTTATCATGTGAACATAAAATCTTAATGTGTTTATTATGATTTTTATGCCATTTAACGAATCTTGAATTCCCAATATGTGTTACCCATATCTGTATCTTACACTTATGCTATAATATATACATATATATATATATATAATTGATATATATTAATAATATCATGTCTTAAGTAAATTTTGTATACCATACCAATATATTATTATGATATTGATATTAATATTAATATCTTAACCAGAGATGTAAAATAACACCTTTAGGTACGATATCACTAAAATATCATAATATAAAATGTTATCCACTGAAAGAAAGATATTTTACTTAATTTAAAGATGTGTATTTAGCAAAGTTTTGATAACACATATATTTTGTTAAAATATAATATTTCAGTATTATTTAAATACAATAATTTGAAATACTTTGTAAATCACTTTATAATTCTTTATCGTATTATTAAATATTAAATATTATTTATCAAAATTTGATAAATTACGTAATATTCATAAATTATGTGTAAAGTCAATATTTATGATAATTAATACATTAGAAAAATTTTATATACACATGCTCTCTAAAGAAAAATCTTTAAGATATGCTGTTATTATTATTATTAATATAAAACATTAAACCAAAAATATTATTAAATTCTGTTTTAAATTAAACAAATAATAGTAATAATATTTTTGGAAGAATAAAATATTTGGCTCTTGAATAAAGTTATAAAGGATTTAATAATGAACACGAATTATTGCAGTTCGACGACTCTAAAATTTAAACACATATACGTATACCACAGAAGATGCAAGATATTTTATAAAACAGTATTTATGAAACCAAAATACGTACAACAACTTGATACTGTATAATTAAATGATTTTAGTACATAATACCTATGTATCAACAGGAAATAACTTAAAACTTATTTGTAAGTCAAATGTATGTATATTTTATATATACGACTTGTATCAATATTATAAATAATATTTCATTCATGAAATAAAATATGTACAAAAATATTTAGTTTGGTGTAACAATATGGTTTAAAATATATATACATATATTTCTAAAGGAAACACTTTTTACCATTTGATAAGTTCGATTCATTTCTTAAATTATAGATAAGTCATATGTATATATATATATATATATTATGATAGAAGAATAATACTTCATTCTTAATATTTCTTAATATATTAAGAATCGAATTTAGAAACACCATACTTTGTATTCTATTACGAATCTTAATTACATAGATATAATAAATTAAGAACTTAAATTGAATTATAAATATGTTATAACAAAAATTGAGTCAACCTGTCAAGATTAAATTGCTCTAAAAGAGAATCCAGAAAATTTTATCTCTATTAAATTTATTTCTTTTGATGAATTTCCTTTTTATTCTAAAATATTATCTTCAATAAATTTAATAGAAATTTATTCGGAATAAATAAAGTTATGAGAATAAACATGATAGCTAATTCAATTAATTATGTAATTGTATTTTTATAAGTTGATATCATAAAGAAGATTTTAAAACTTTATACATATGCATATATAAAAGTACAATTTTCTTGATAATATATACAATATAAGAATCAAATGTCTTCTTTAGAAGGACAAGCTTTTATATAACAGAAGAAACAAACCTACATGTTTACTTAAGATTTATTTTGATACCCAGCTTTAATCCAAAGGATATTTGCATTAGCACCACCTCTTGAAAAAACGATAAATGGATCAATGGCGGAAAATCTCAGAATTTCATATAAAGCTTTTATCTTTATTTTTTGAATAACTGTCCAGCCATAAGTCCTGGAAATATAAGTAAATTTAGGCAATATAAAAGCTATTACACCAAAGGAAGAAACAACACATATAAGATATACATTTTCCTTATATATTTTGATAAGATATATAGTAAGAGAAAATGTTAAAATATAACATGTATATATGTTACCTTAATATATATAATTATCAACGCATAATATTGATAAATTATGACTACAAATAAAATTTGCCTGTATAATTGCTTAGTTCTGTGATAATTATATCTGATCATGTTTATAATTCAGATGTCAAAGGAAATAGCATGTGATCAAGAAATTCAGGCTAGTAAAGAAAACTCTTTGGATAAAAATACTATAGAAAATATAATAGCTCAAGCAATATCGAATGCCATACCTTCGATCATTGAAGCTATTAAGATTTTTGTGCCTGTAAACGAAGATCGTACTATACACTATAGGCATACTCACCACTTTAAAACTAACCCTAGTTCCAAGGGAAGTCATGATATTCGTATCAAAAGTCCACTTTCCAAACGAAAGAAAACCACAACCTATGGATACTCCTATAAGGAATTCCGCTCCGACAAATCATGTAAGGACCAAGAAATGGAACCTGTAATCGCGCAGCCTACCTGCAGCAACTGTAACGAGAAGAATTCAAGAAAACGCCACTCTAAGAAGACACTTCGCTGTAATTTTTGCAAGAAGGCTGGACATGCAGAGGAAGAATGTAGAAGGAAAACTAATGTATGTTGCCAATGCGGAGACCCAGGCCACATCCGTCCATACTGCCCGAAACTATCTAAGGCACCCGACTACGAGAATCGAAACCCCGATGAAGCTAAGGAGAAGGCATAACACCCGAGCCAACAACAACTTTTAAAATAAAGCACCCTTATATTTTGTCTGCACTTATTAGTTGACTTTTAATTCCGATCAAAACTTAATCAATAAAAAGGTCTTTGTTTTTCTTTTATAGAGTCAACTCTTATTTGTCTCATCTCTTGACCAATTTCCTATGTTGTACGTGCATTGGTTGTCATGCATGTGAATTCAATTCAAAAAGATCATCTACTCATGAGTCTTAATAAATCCCCCCCCCCTCTGATTTTAAAATGCTGACTTTTGATAATCGAGTCAACCGATTTCTTGAAAAACTTCTCTTCTTTTCAGAGTTACTAAATTTTTATTAAAAACCATTTCTTGTGAATACATATATCCATTGTTGGAATGTGTCCAAACCCAACTCAATTGTTTGAACTTTTTCACAATACACATTCAATTCAAAATTCCATATGATGAATTGAGATCATCATATTCAAGATAATCTCATTGTCTAAATTTTGATGTATTATTTGTTAAAACACGACACCTTGCGGTGGCGATTTCTTTGAAACTTGGACTCATTTCATTTTCACACATGAGGTACGAATGTATCTATCTTCTGTTGATTCGTTATCCTAAACCAGTCTTAATACAATCTTGTGTTAAGATAAAGGTACCCAGATTTCTATTCCAATGTACCTCCAACATTTCTTTGATCAATCCTACGATGTTCAGCTATTCAATTGAAACATCTTATCTTTTGAAATATCCAGATACGCTTCCTTGAAACTTTCAGTTAATTTCGAAAACAGTGAATTCGTTCGGTCACCATAATTATTGAATTCTTTTAGTCATTACCACACCTTGCGGTGTCTGTATAAATTTGTAGCATGTGCTAATAGTCAACCATAATCATACATCATTCGTTTGACTCATCATTCAAGTAGTCTTGATACAATTATGTATTAAGCCCATGATACACTAAATTCTATTGTATTGTCCGGTGTATCCTTGCCATTTAAACAAACATCACTAATTTCTGGTTTGATTATTGGCAAATCATTTTTCATACTTCCATTTTCAAATTGAAAATTTTTAATTCAGAATCTCCCTCGATTAATGCAACACCTCGAAAATTCACGTCCTATAATGTGTAGACACGTGTCGTATGTTTAAACGTGTGAAAGAATATTATGAAAGGACTAAAGTTGACAAACATGGAAAGTATGTGGATATACGTATTCTAAATGTCAAAAGTGAATAAATATAATATACATTAACCCTACTTGGTGCTCATACCTTCAAACGAATAAATCATGGATCATACGAAGCTAAAAGTGAGAGATTACAAACTACAGGGGCTAAATGTGTCAACATGTTTAAGTTATACCTCTGAGTGACCTTTTGACAAACCCGAAGCTTTGTAACAGTTAATTATGCTCACTAGAATGCACGATTAAAATTTCATAAAGTTTCGTTATCGTATGAGAAAGTTATGATCAAATTCGTGTACAAGGGGTTAAAGCGTAAACGTTGAAAGTTAGGACTTTTCGGGTAACAATTAAGTTAACCGGGGACTTAAAAAAGTGGGTATATGTTTTAAAGCCCTTATAGATCAATTGTGAGGGTTCATAATGCAATAAACAAGTGCCTAATCGAGTCTTGAAGGGGCAAGGATCAAATCGCAAAAATCTAAAATATGGATTTGGTGCAGAAGGGGCCTAGCGCGACGCGAGGGGGGGCCTAGCGTCACGCTAAGGGTGCCCAGCTTCGATTTCTTTGAGTTTTTGGCCTGCTGAGTGCAATCTGGTCGATCCCATCCGATTTTCCACATTTCTCTTGACCCCTAGACACCCCCTAAGCACTAGGAACATGTGTTGATGAGTTGTGGAGAGTTGTAGACCCAAGTGTCAACTTCTTATGGTGGATTAAACACTATAAAAGGCCATGAACTTGCAACTCATTCTTCACACCTTCCTTCAAGCTTTCTGATCATTCCTGGAGCTCAAGCCTGCTTCCAAGTGGTCACTAATCAAGCTTAGGACTTCAGTAAGTTGCTAATCCTTCTTTAATTATGTTTAGCTTAGTTATTTAGCTAAAAGTCAAACCATCGTAATTACGGTTTGACTTCGAGATTAGTCAACAATGGCTCAGTCATATCTCGAATTAAAAGTAGTTATAGGTTGGTATTTATGTGGGTAATAAAACCTCAAAAGGGTTCCCCCTGATTACCACTCTAACTAGGTCAAAAGTCGGGTCAAACTTATATTTAAAAAGTCAACAGGAAGCTTAAAATTCCATTTATGCATAATTAACATTATAGATCATATACAACCTGTTGGATCATTGTTATAACTTGGTAATAAGTGTAAGAACATGTCTAAACATGTTCAACTCGACAATTCCCTGTTTAGACCCGGTTCAGAGCCGAAAGTCACATAGTTTGACTTTCACTTTGACTTTCAGTTCTGACCCGTTTAGGCATGTTTTAGAAATGCCTCAGAGCTTTAATTGGACTAGGTTACATGTTAGTACAACCCTCTGTGATGTTACACCTTGGTTCACTAGTTATCCAATTAATATGCATGTTTCCGTTAATTGCTCATATGTTGACCGTTATGCCCTTATTACCTTAAAACATGATTTATGAAAATGTAAAAGTGTAGAAACCTTAGTTACTGATATATAAACTTGTATGCAAAGTTTGACATCAGTTTGACTTGTAGATTAAGAGTTATGCTCATTATCGCAAATTTAAAGCTTTATGTTAATAAAATGGCGTAATTAGCGTATAGCCTAGTTAAGCCTACTTTTTGGTATCAAACTCAATACCCACTGATGTAATATATTATTTTGGGATTTTTAAAGATTTTTAATTAATTTTAGGCTGAGCATAACTAGTAGTCGTAGGCTTAATCCGGTAATTGTCGGTTCGGTAATTATTTTGGGCCTAGTTTGTGTTTAAACACGTTTCGGGCATAATGAAAGACATCTTACTGATGTCACAACATATTTGAGGCATAATTAACTTAGGAAACCTGTATATAGCTCTCATGAATACCCGTCACGCTTATTACGCGTACGGTTCGGTTTATGTAACAAGTTTACATAAATTAGCCGAAACGGGTCAAACCTTAATGGTTTTATCTCAAAATCCAGAGTGTGAATAATAAACCCATATTAAGCAACTCTCTGAACTTGTCGGGTCTAAATCACATTCTATCCGGTCTTCGCTTAATCGTGCGTACGAACCGTATCTTTGAAACTAGCCGGTCTAAGCTTAAGCTTAATTAAAGACCCGTTAGGATTCTAATAGGTTATTATAAAACCTTCGTTCCAGATTAGGAGTACCAGTAAAAGCTACTTGCGTTTGCTTATTGTGATTTATACATTGCTCAGGTAAATACTTTTAACTTATTTTCCCTATATTGGCTTGGGTTACGGTATATAGCATACCGCTTGATCGGGCATCAAATTCTCCACCGTTGAGTGGGTAATTGGATAAATTTGATCGGCTCGTTTAAACAGCCTTGTTACTTAAAGCCTTTGGGGGGTTAATTGTCACACCCCCAAAATCCACCATGCGGGGTATCACCGCTTGGAGACGTGACATAACCAGTATCGAGCCACCAATCATACTGAACAACGTACTTAAGTAGATAAAGACAACCACAATACGATTGGTGACCAAAAGTTAGTTAACCAAGTTTTTAATTTAGACAGCGGAAGCATAAACGTAAAGTTCAAAACATAAGTTCGCAGTTCATAAGTTTAAAGTCCAACACATAGGTTTAATAAGTTCATAATGTTTTAATCATTAAACACTGGACATAGCCGTCCGCACACCACAACGACTCCTTCCTCGTGCAAGCTCCAAATGATTAGCGACCTGTAAGGCATGTAACAACGAGTCAACAACAAAGTTGAGTGAATTCACAGTTGGTTGTTTAGTTATAGCATTCGTTTCGTAAATCATATGTTCATTTTGTAAACCATGTATCGCGTTAATCCTTGCTGCCAGTCCAGGCATGCGTGCGATGATTAGTGGGGGCTTCCCATGTGTTTCAAAACCACGCGTATCGACTGCTACGAAAATATAAGAGGTGCCCTAAGTCAATGTCTATCAGCATTGACCTTTTGCCCATAGTCCATTAGTACACGCCCGTCCGACTGGCACGGTGTGAGGTTTGTTAAACCTAATAGCGCTATTAACTAATGACCCGCTCGCCATAGGCCTCGACGATTAAGTCGATAATTGAGGGACTTAAAGTGATAGAGTTGATGGTCTTATGATCGTGTACGTAGGTTTTACGTACGTGCCCTTCAATCCGAGGACAGAAAAAAAATAGTTTAATAGTAATGATAGTACAAGTAGTTATTCAATCCCATTCCCAACCCCTGGGAATCCCATGCCTTAGAAAGAGTGTGAACTCACCTTGGTTGCTCGGTTTGACTCTCAAATATAGCTAATAGTCGAGGTCGGTCAATCACGTCCTAGTATGATTACCACTTAGTTTATTAGTGATTTCAAATAGGACACAAAGTTCCTACACGTATCTATCACATAACATGCATCACTTTAACGGTTCATGCCCATATAACCTTCCCATCTATTCCCCACTCATAGACAAACATACAACATTGCACATAACAGTTTTATTGACATGTAACATGTTCTATCATTCTCGGATAACCTACTCGGCATTTAGACACGCAAATCACTCCTTATGTCGTTTCAGCTTTATTAATCCAAAACTGGACTGTTTTCGAGCATTTTAATAAAATAGTTAACCTTTTCCAAAAATTCTCAAATTTTTACAGAAGGTCATATATAATCCACGATTTATTGTGTAAAAATTTCGGATATCAGTTCATTACCAATTTTGTATAAAAATTCATTTACTCGACTGAAATCAGATTTGATATTTTCTGATTGCAGTTTTACGGAAAAATTCACTAAAAATCAATCGTAAGTCGGATCGTCGAAATTCTAGTTGGAGGGTCACAAAAACAACCGTGACTATCTATGGTAAAAATTCCATGAGCTGACTCTGCTCAGGTTTTAAGTTTGGGCTCTGATTACAACACACTTTTTCAGCAGAAATATTTCAGCTTTGAGCTGCTGTCTAAAATAATACTTTAAAAATAGTAAACGGTCTCGAAAAATTACGATTCCAGTTCCATTAGTTCAGATATTCAAAATTACACAATTTAGACTCCAGAACTTAAATTTTTCGATTAAATATGAACCCGTTACAGCCTGTTGAAGCAGGCTGGAAATTTCAATCAGCAAGCTGTTTATATGTAGAAGTGACTTAAAACGCATAAACAAAGACTCTAACCATGGTGTATCGAAGGATAATTGTTCAAACATCATGCATGCATTTACCAAGCTCAAACCAACCAGATTTCAATTTCAAACAAACTTTTTATGTGTGGTTTTTAGGCAGAATTTTAAGTTCACATTTTAGTGTGCAAGCTTTGTGTGTGTCATGAGCATTCAACAAATCGTAACAAGAATCAATGTGGAACAAGGGTATGAATGGACTTACTACTAGCACAAGGCTAGGGTTGGAATCTTAGTGCAAGGATGATGAAGAATGATGGTGAGAAAAGCTTGAACAAGACTTCTTGGGAGCACTTCAACTTCACACTTCTATGGAGGATCTTCACAACTTGCAAGAGAGCTTTTAGTGGAAGAAGATGGAGATGTGAAGGTGATGGTGGTGATTTTCGGTTATGAGAGAGGGGGGGGGGGGTATATGGGCCGAAAATTAAGAGAGAGAGGGGAGAAGATTGGTTGTTGCCTTTGAAATGATGACCTTCCCTTGGAAATGTGCACTACTAGGAGTTAGGGTAATCATACCCATCCTATTGGCCAATGGAAGTGAGATTCACTTTACACAAAATCTCAACAAAATATCTTTAATAATTTGGGCAGATTTTCGGTTGGGGGGGGGGGGGTAAAGTGTAAATTCTTGTTAATTAATAGGTATTAAGTTAGAAGATTAAGGGTATTTACAAGTATAGTGGGTGTATGTCATGTTTACATGGTGCATGAGGATTTTTGTGACATAATAATTAAGAAAGATAAAATAATATTTCTGAAAATATTTTAGTGTCCTGGAAAATGTCTGGTTGTTCGGTTACGTATCGTTCCGTTAAAGCGTTTAATTTCACCGTATTGCGTCTTATACATATATTTTTGTAACGAAATTTATTCCTAACACACAGGAAAATATACCGGACTATTTACTAACTTTTCTGTATACTACTAGTATGCTAACACGCACATGTAAGTATAACACAGAAATCAGAGAGCAGTTAAATGATTCAGCACAGTCATCAAGTACTTTTATTATCATTAATAAACAGTATGGTTACATGCAAATTTGAGGGTTGTCACATTCTCCCCCTGTTAAGAGAATTTCATCCCGAAATTTAGTGCGTAGTTACTGAGGAAGCTAGTTAAGTTGCGGTGTTTACTCGTTTTCCTGGGGTGTCACATCATCCCCCCGTTGATTTGGAATTTCGTCCCGAAATTCTGTAGTAGCTTCAGCCTCAGTAGTGGTTGCACTGTTTCCGAACAACTGGGGATATCTGAGTTTCATTTGGTCTTCTCGTTCCCAGGTATACTCTGGGCCACGACGAGCATTCCAACGAACTCGGACCAGAGGTATCCTGGTATGCTTGAGGATCTTAACATCTCGATCCGTAATCTCTTCAGGTTCCTCGACGAATCGCAACTGGTCGTCGATAGTGAGTTCCTTCAGAGGAACTATGTGGGTCTCATCTGACAGACACTTCTTCAGATTCGACACATGGAAAACATTGTGAACTCCGCTGAGTTCTTCAGGTAGATTCAACCTGTAGGCGACTTTGCCAATTTTCTCAATGACTTCGAAGGGTCCGACATAACGCGGATTGAGTTTGCCTCGTTTGCTAAAGCGGACTACACCTTTCCAAGGTGAGACTTTGAGTAGCACTCGATCCCCAACCTGGAGCTCGAGTGGTTTTCTTCCCTTATCAGCATAACTTTTCTGACGGTCACGAGCTGCCGCCATTCGCTGTCGTATCTGAGCAATTCTCTCGGTGGTGTCTACCACATGTTCTGGGCCAGTGATTTGGCTGTCACCAACTTCTGCCCAACAGAGAGGTGATCGGCATTTGCGTCCGTATAATGCCTCAAACGGAGCGGCTTGGATGCTGGTGTGGTAGCTGTTGTTGTACGAAAACTCCACCAGCGGGAGGTGCCTTTCCCAGCCATTACCAAAATCGATTGCACATGCCCTGAGCATGTCTTCAAGGGTTTGGATGGTGCGTTCAGATTGCCCATCCGTCTGCGGGTGATAAGCGGTGCTCATATCTAAACGTGAGCCAAAGGACTTGTGCATTGCTTGCCACAGTTCAGAAGTAAAACGTGCGTCACGATCAGATATAATAGAGGTTGGCACTCCGTGCCTTGATACCACTTCCTTTAGATAAATGTCTGCAAGAGTAGAAAACTTATCCGTTTCTTTGATGGCCAGAAAATGTGCAGACTTGGTCAGTCGATCTACGATCACCCAAATGGTATCGTTTCCGCGTTGAGATCTGGGCAGGCCGGTCACGAAATCCATGGAAATTTGCTCCCATTTCCATTTCGGGATCTCCGGTTGTTGAAGTAGGCCTGATGGTTTCTGATATTCAGACTTGACTCTCGCACAAGTCAAGCACTTGCTGACGTAGGTTGCTATGTGGGCTTTCATGCCAGGCCACCAGTATGTGGTCTTTAAGTCGTGGTACATCTTATCCGAACCAGGATGCACTGAATAACGAGACTTATGTGCTTCATCCATCACAAGCTCGCGTAGGTTTCCATACAGTGGGACCCAGATGCGCCCTGTTACATAGTAAGCGTCGTCTTCCTTTTGTTCTAGCCGCTGCCTCGATCCTCGTAGGGACTCAGCCCTGATGTTCTCTGCTTTCAATGCTTCAACCTGAGCATCACGAATCTGAGCGGGAAGGTTAGATTGGATGGTAAGCTGTAGAGCACGTACACGCCTAGGTATGGTATCCTTTCGACTTAGGGCGTCGGCCACAACATTGGCTTTGCCCGGATGATACTTGATTGCGCATTCATAATCGTTCAAGAGCTCAACCCATCGGCGTTGACGCATGTTTAACTCCTTTTGTTTGAAGATATGCTCGAGACTCCTGTGATCGGTGTAAATGGTGCACTTGGTACCGTACAGGTAATGTCTCCATATCTTAAGAGCGAAAACAACTGCTCCCAGCTCCAGATCGTGAGTAGTGTAGTTTCTTTCGTGAACTTTAAGTTGGCGTGATGCGTAGGCAATGACCTTGTCACGTTGCATCAATACGCAACCAAGTCCTTGGATGGAAGCGTCGCAATAAACCACGAAATCATCGGTGCCTTCGGGCAATGAGAGGATAGGCGCGCTACAAAGTCTATCCTTAAGATGTTGAAATGCGGACTCTTGTGCATCACCCCAACGATAGATAACGCCCTTCTGAGTCAGTAAAGTGAGAGGTTGCGCAATCTTGGAGAAATCTTTGATAAACCTTCTGTAATATCCTGCCAAACCCAAGAATTGGCGGATTTCTTTTGGTGTGCGGGGTGCAGGCCAGTTCTTGATTGAGTCAACCTTCGATGGATCGACATGAATCCCATCCTTGTTTACCACATGGCCTAGAAAGTGGACTTCGCGAAGCCAGAAGTCACATTTTGAAAACTTGGCATACAATTGCTCTTTTCGAAGAAGTTCCAACATAAGTCGTAGATGCTGCTCGTGTTCCTCCTGACTCTTAGAATAGATCAGGATATCGTCGATGAACACAATAACGAACTTATCCAGGTAAGGCTTGCACACTCGGTTCATGAGATCCATGAAGACCGCTGGTGCATTCGTCAGCCCGAATGGCATAACCAGAAACTCGTAATGGTCGTAACGAGTTCTGAATGCTGTTTTGGAGACGTCCTCATCTCGGACCCTCAGCTGATGGTATCCCGATCTCAAGTCAATCTTGGAGTAATAGCTCGACCCTTGCAACTGGTCGAACAAGTCGTCAATACGTGGAAGAGGATAACGATTCTTCACAGTCACCTTGTTGAGTTCGCGGTAGTCAATACACATCCTGAAGGTACCATCTTTCTTCTTTACGAACAAGACTGGAGCTCCCCAGGGCGAAGAACTAGGACGAATAAAACCTTTTTCCAAGAGTTCTTGTAGTTGTGTGGACAGTTCTTCGAGTTCTGATGGAGCTAGACGATATGGTGCTCGAGCTACTGGTGCTGCTCCAGGAGCTAGCTCGATTTGAAATTCAACTTGGCGGTGAGGCGGAAGACCAGGCAATTCCTCAGGAAATACCTCAGGAAAATCGCGCACAATAGGAATGTCTTCAATTCTCTTCTCTTCCGTGGATGTGTCAGTGACGAGCGCTAGAATGGCAGCGTGGCCCTTTCGTAGACATTTCTGGGCCTTAAGGAAAGAGATGATGCCTTCGACAGCACCACGAATCACAAGAGGGTCTTCACCAGATCGAGGAATGCGGATGATTTTCTCCTTGCAAACAATCTCCGCTTGATGATGGGATAGCCAATCCATCCCAATAACGATGTCGAAGCTGCCAAGTGTGATAGGAACAAGATCGATAGGGAAGGTCTGACCAGCTAAGACGAGGTTACAACCTTTAACTACGTGTGTGGCTTCAAGACTTTTACCATTTGCTAGCTCTACCGCGTGTTTGATGTTCAAAAGTGTTGGAGTGCGCTTAAGCATTTGGCTAACTTTTAAGGACACATAACTAGTATCGGCACCCGAATCGAATAAAACAGTAACAAAGAAGTCATCCAGAAGAAACTTACCCATCACAACATTGGGATCGTTCCTTGCATCACCCTGACCAATCACGAAAGCACGACCTCTTGCTCCATTACCATTGTTGTTACCCCCGTTGTTACCTCCATTGTTGTTCCCGTTTCCCTGGTTGTTGTTGTTGTTCTAATTCTGGTTAAGCTGGGGACAGTTCTTCTTAAAGTGGCCTTCAGCGCCACACTGAAAGCATCCCCTGTTGCCCTGTTGCTGTTGCTGGTGGTTCTGTGGGGCATGTTGTTGTTGGCGATTCTGATTCGCAGGACGCGGGCTCCTGCAATCCCTAGCTTCATGACCCAACTTGTGACATCTCTGACAACGACCTTTGTTGCACTGACCACTATGGTGTTTGTTACATTTGTTGCACTTTGGGTGGTTTCCTCGATACCCACCCTGTCCTTGATTACCGGAGGATTGCTGACCCGGACTCTGGTAGTCGTCAGTCCTTCGCTGCTGAGACTGACCCGAAGCAGAACCCTTACTGGAGTTTCCATCCCATTTTCGCTTGTTGTCGGTAAGCACATCAGAAGTAGCTGTAGCACTGATACGTTTGGGTAGCCTGTTTTGCTCCACCGCCTGGTCGGTGAGACGATGAGCCAACTTGATAATTTGCTGAATGGTACCCAGGTTGGCTGAAGTTACGTGACTTTGAATTGCTGGTGCAAGGCCCTTGAGGTACAGCTCAATTCGTTTGATGGGAGGGTCCACCATAGTTGGACACAGGATGGCCAGCTCGTTTGACCTCTTAGTATACGCCTCAATCTCAGACCCCGTCATCTTTAGATTGTAAAATTCCACTTCTAGCTTGTGGATGTCATCCCGACTACAGTACTCCTCCTTGATCAGCTCTTTAAAACCATTCCAGGGTGTGGCATTAGCAACTGCTAGTCCTAGTAGTTGAACCTGTGCCTTCCACCAGGTTAATGCAGCTCCTTCAAGTGTTCCAGTAGCATATTTCACCCGACGATCCTCTGGGCATTCACACATTTCGAAGACAGATTCGAGTTTCTCGAACCAGTGAAGAAGGCCCACTGCTCCCTCGGTGCCACTGAAAGTAGTAGGTCGGCAGTCCATAAACGTTTTGAACGTGCACACAGGAGTTTGAGCATGTTGACCTGTTGCGCGAGAAAGAAAAGACAAGATTAAGCACGAGGGTTGGTTTGCGAAGGTAGGATCTAAACATCCTAAGGTGAGTTGATATGGCAGGTTATACCTCCTGCAGGGACAGCTGCGAGTGCCTCAGCAACTCGTTCATTGATCAAAGCCGTCAGCTGGGCTTGAGTTAGGTTCAAACGTCCACCCATGATCTTCATAACGAAATAACGTAGGTGAGAAAAGTGCCGCGAAAGTGCGTAAGTGTGGGACGATAGTGGAGAGTAAGCATGCAAGGTTCAAATAGCAATTACCATATTATCTAATGCACAGTGGGAACTATCTAACCGACAATATAACATAAATCATACCACTTATGGTGTCGAGTCTTGCACGTGGAGCGAAGCGTCGTTGTGGATCGTGGAGCACTGTACAGGTTATAGTCTGGTTTTATCAAAAAGCTTTTCCCTTTTTAAAACCAAGTTCACTATAACCAATGGCTCTGATACCAATCTGTCACACCCCCAAAATCCACCATGCGGGGTATCACCGCTTGGAGACGTGACATAACCAGTATCGAGCCACCAATCATACTGAACAACGTACTTAAGTAGATAAAGACAACCACAATACGATTGGTGACCAAAAGTTAGTTAACCAAGTTTTTAATTTAGACAGCGGAAGCATAAACGTAAAGTTCAAAACATAAGTTCGCAGTTCATAAGTTTAAAGTCCAACACATAGGTTTAATAAGTTCATAATGTTTTAATCATTAAACACTGGACATAGCCGTCCGCACACCACAACGACTCCTTCCTCGTGCAAGCTCCAAATGATTAGCGACCTGTAAGGCATGTAACAACGAGTCAACAACAAAGTTGAGTGAATTCACAGTTGGTTGTTTAGTTATAGCATTCGTTTCGTAAATCATATGTTCATTTTGTAAACCATGTATCGCGTTAATCCTTGCTGCCAGTCCAGGCATGCGTGCGATGATTAGTGGGGGCTTCCCATGTGTTTCAAAACCATGCGTATCGACTGCTACGAAAATATAAGAGGTGCCCTAAGTCAATGTCTATCAGTATTGACCTTTTGCCCATAGTCCATTAGTACACGCCCGTCCGACTGGCACGGTGTGAGGTTTGTTAAACCTAATAGCGCTATTAACTAATGACCCGCTCGCCATAGGCCTCGGCGATTAAGTCGATAATTGAGGGACTTAAAGTGATAGAGTTGATGGTCTTATGATCGTGTACGTAGGTTTTACGTACGTGCCCTTCAATCCGAGGACAGAAAAAAAATAGTTTAATAGTAATGATAGTGCAAGTAGTTATTCAATCCCATTCCCAACCCCTGGGAATCCCATGCCTTAGAAAGAGTGTGAACTCACCTTGGTTGCTCGGTTTGACTCTCAAATATAGCTAATAGTCGAGGTCGGTCAATCACGTCCTAGTATGATTACCACTTAGTTTATTAGTGATTTCAAATAGGACACAAAGTTCCTACACGTATCTATCACATAACATGCATCACTTTAACGGTTCATGCCCATATAACCTTCCCATCTATTCCCCACTCATAGACAAACATACAACATTGCACATAACAGTTTTATTGACATGTAACATGTACTATCATTCTCGGATAACCTACTCGGCATTTAGACACGCAAATCACTCCTTATGTCGTTTCAGCTTTATTAATCCAAAACTGGACTGTTTTCGAGCATTTTAATAAAATAGTTAACCTTTTCCAAAAATTCTCAAATTTTACAGAAGGTCATATATAATCCACTATTTATTGTGTAAAAATTTCAGATATCAGTTCATTACCAATTTTGTATAAAAATTCATTTACTCGACTGAAATCAGATTTGATATTTTCTGATTGCAGTTTTACGGAAAAATTCACTAAAAATCAATCGTAAGTCGGATCGTCGAAATTCCAGTTGGAGGGTCACAAAAACAACCGTGACTATCTATGGTAAAAATTCCATGAGCTGACTCTGCTCAGGTTTTAAGTTTGGGCTCTGATTACAACACACTTTTTCAGCAGAAACATTTCAGCTTTGAGCTTCTGTCTAAAATAATACTTTAAAAATAGTAAACGGTCTCGAAAAATTACGATTCCAGTTCCATTAGTTCAGATATTCAAAATTACACAATTTAGACTCCAGAACTTAAATTTTTCGATTAAATATGAACCCGTTACAGCCTGTTGAAGCAGGCTGGAAATTTCATTCAGCAAGCTGTTTATATGTAGAAGTGACTAAAAACGCATAAACAAAGACTCTAACCATGGTGTATCGAAGGATAATTGTTCAAACATCATGCATGCATTTACCAAGCTCAAACCAACCAGATTTCAATTTCAAACAAACTTTTTATGTGTGGTTTTTAGGCAGAATTTTAAGTTCACATTTTAGTGTGCAAGCTTTGTGTGTGTCATGAGCATTCAACAAATCGTAACAAGAATCAATGTGGAACAAGGGTATGAATGGACTTACTACTAGCACAAGGCTAGGGTTGGAATCTTAGTGCAAGGATGATGAAGAATGATGGTGAGAAAAGCTTGAACAAGACTTCTTGGGAGCACTTCAACTTCACACTTCTATGGAGGATCTTCACAACTTGCAAGAGAGCTTTTAGTGGAAGAAGATGGAGATGTGAAGGTGATGGTGGTGATTTTCGGTTATGAGAGAGGGGGGGGGGGTATATGGGCCGAAAATTAAGAGAGAGAGGGGAGAAGATTGGTTGTTGCCTTTGAAATGATGACCTTCCCTTGGAAATGTGCACTACTAGGAGTTAGGGTAATCATACCCATCCTATTGGCCAATGGAAGTGAGATTCACTTTACACAAAATCTCAACAAAATATCTTTAATAATTTGGGCAGATTTTCGGTTGGGGGGGGGTAAAGTGTAAATTCTTGTTAATTAATAGGTATTAAGTTAGAAGGTTAAGGGTATTTACAAGTATAGTGGGTGTATGTCATGTTTACATGGTGCATGGGGATTTTTGTGACCATAAATAATTAAGAAAGATAAAATAATATTTCTGAAAATATTTTAGTGTCCCGGAAAATGTCTGGTTGTTCGGTTACGTATCGTTCCGTTAAAGCGTTTAATTTCACCGTATAGCGTCTTATACATATATTTTTGTAACGAAATTTATTCCTAACACACAGGAAAATATACCGGACTATTTAGTAACTTTTCTGTATACTACTAGTATGCTAACACGCACATGTAAGTATAACACAGAAGTCAGAGAGCAGTTAAATGATTCAGCACAGTCATCAAGTACTTTTATTATCATTAATAAACAGTATGGTTACATGCAAATTTGAGGGTTGTCACATTAATGACCATGTCCTGGATATCCTAGGCATCATTTTACGAAATGGCCACGACTTAAGCGCGGGGTATAGGCGTACACCCGTCAGTGCACAAAAGTATATTGTGGTGCGTCTATTGATCTTTAACCCGGACAAGATCCGGGCTACTGAACGCACAAGGAACATGTAATTCGTTCACAAGATTATAATATTAAATAATTCTCCCAAGTTAAAAAGATTAATTTTGTCTCTGTGCATTTTAATCAAATTATAAAAGATATTTTGTGCCACGTGCATCCAAATAAATTTTAAATCATTTTTCAAAATGAGTCAGTTACTTGTATTTACCAGTGTAAACTGACGTATTTTCCAAAAAGGCTAAATGCAGGTACTATACGAAATTGGCTGGATATTTCTCCTTAGCATCAATAGAAGTCTCGCAAGCTTAAGATGCCTAAAAGTCTGTTGAACTATTGTTTCCATTTTATGTTCGATCCTTTTGTGGATAAACTTCCGAATATTGTGACAGTTGATATTACAATAATAAATTCGGTTGTATTATATTTTCAATTGCTTCCGCTGTGCATATTAATATTGTGTTGTTTGACTAATATGTTGCCAACCATGACGTCACGATACTCCCCACCGGGCCCACCGGTGACACGTGGAAATCGGGGTGTGACAAGTTGGTATCAGAGCCAACACTGAGTGAATTAAACACTAGCCTTTGTGTTTAGTCTCAGTTACACATTAGCACATTCCTTGACCTTCTGAGTCTAGACTTAACATAGGAATATTCTCAATCCTAATCTGGAAATTTTTGCTCCCAAAATTTTTATATACGTCGCCAAGCGAGGAAGCTGTAATAAAAATTCTCCACATCTGGAGCCTTGAAATGCTGAGCTTCGTACCGCGGCTAGAATGAAACGAGCATCCAAGGAGAGGACACTTAGAAATAAATAAAGAAAAAACTCCTCTTGTTGTAGATCGTTTCCTTAATAAGTCCTTATAAGGACACAATTATCTTTCAGTCCCTACAAGGACAACATTATTCCTTTCAAGTCCCGCTTAGGGCAACTTTATACTTTTATTTTTATATAGTGGAATGATTAAGTTTAAACTTTCATTCTAAACAAGAATATTAAATAAATGGAAAATAACACTTCCTTTTGCAAGATCTACCATTATAATAAAATGACAAAATCTAAAAAGGGCAAGACCTAGCCTCGTGTCATATTAAGACCCGGCCAAGATGGCAGTTCCTCAAATTAGATTCAGATCCTTATTAACATTTCTTTTATAAGATCTACCATTGTAATAAAATGGCAAAAACTAAAAAGGACAAGACCTAGCCACGTGTCATTTTAAGACCGGGCCAAGATGGTAGTTTCATAATTAGATTCAGATCCATATTAACACCTCAATTTAAAATTGTTCTGCGTTAATTAAAATTAAGAATCTTAAGTGTGAAACCTAGCCTTCGGGTCAATTATAAGACCGGGCCAAGATGGTAAGACTTGTTAAAAAGATTCAAACCATTAATTAAGAATCTTAAGTGTGAAACCTAGCCTTCGGGTCAATTATAAGACCGGGCCAAGATGGTAAGACCTGTTAAAAAGATTCAAACCATTAACTAAGAATCTTAAGAGTGAAACCTAGCCTTCGGGTCAATTATAAGACCGGGCCAAGATGGTAAGACCTGTATAAAAGATTCAAATCCCTGTTAACATCTTAAAACATGTTAACACTCCTGGCAGATGTGATTCATTCAAAATCACACACGTTATTATTATATAAGGATCTTTCTAAAGATTCCTAACCCAGTTTAATGATCTCTGAATCCTGGGTTTACATCATCAATTAAGATGATCATATTTTAACCATACGTGGTAATATAGTGCCTACGGGCCTTGCTCATTTCTACATGAGCCAAAAGACAGTGGTAGCGATGACTCCCTGTCAGATAAAGGTAATGAACTAGGTTCAAACCTCAAATGCTTTGATTCTCTGAAATCCTAGCATATAATTTATAATTGTCCTTGTGACTAGGCCTATTGTGCCAATATACTCAAATGCTTTGATCCTCTGAAATCCTAGCATATAATTTATAATTGTCCTTGTGACTAGGCCTATTGTGCCAATATACTCAAATGCTTTGATTCTCTGAAATCCTAGCATATAAATTATAATTGTCCTTGTCCTTGTGACTAGGCCTATTGTGCCAATATACTTTCATGCTTTGATTCTCTGAAATCATGAGCTTATAATCTATAAATGTCCATGTGACCAGGCCATTGGGTGCCACTAATAAAACTGTTAATGTTTTATAATTCGGATAGAAATCCTAAACCTATATGATTAATAAATTAACCAAATATGGTCTCTGTTTACCATGGTTAATGAATTTCCCTAAGGGGCAATTCCGTAATAAACATCCCCTAGAAGGGAAGTACCTACGGGCTATAGTTAATGTCCTCTGAGACTAAAGACAGTGGTAACCTACAGCTCCCTGTCAGGAAAAAGGTAATGAACTTTGATTCAAACCTTAATGCCACGATTCTCTGAAATCATGGCTTATAAATTAAACTTGTCTACGCGACTAGGCCATTTGTGCTATTACTAACTTATAAATTAGGATTTATGATAAAAATCCCGAATAAAATAAATATCCTTCCTTCCCTGCCAGTATACATATTAAAAAGAATCTTAAAGGTACGACCTAGCCTATATGTCACTCCAGACGAGGCCAAGATGGTAGAACCTATTCAAAGGATTCAAATCCTTATAACATTGTAAATATGTTACCACTCCTGGCAACAGTGAGACGATAAAATCACACTTGTCGTCTTTATATTAGGAATTTTCCAAACCCCTTGTTTAGCCTAAATGATCAAGAGGAATCATGGCTATAAACGTCGAACATGATGAACACATCAAAACATCCATTAGGATGTATACCTACGGGCAAGGATGTATACATGAAAAGATAGTTTTATTTCATAACTTCTTGTCAAGACAATGACATATGAAATTTTCCGATCCAAAGGAATCATTGATTATGATTTAAAAATTTCCCTAGTGACAAGGCCTGTGAGCCATCAAAAGTCCTTTGGAACAAGCCTTGTGCCATATATAAAAGATGTCAGTATGACATTGGCAGCTGTGACTTATGTCCCCTGCCTAATAAATATGAAGGATTATAGTCCGTTTAAACACCAAAGATAGTTTATTTAAAAACTTAGGCAAAACATAATCAAAGAAAGTTAATACTATCTATTCGCCTATATGGTTTATTTGTACCATGGCTAAATAATCATCAAATTTGACAATTCACCATATACTTAAACCAATTATTACTACTTGGTTTGTAGCCTTCAAAGCTTCACCATGGCTGACTCCTCTGAAGCTCACAATCATCCAGTTAATCAGAAGGATGATGCAAGACTGAAATTAATAAGCACCGGATTACAGGCTATGATCAAAATAGCCGTAAGCAACGCTGTGGACCGTGTGTTGAAGGATCTTAAGCGAAAGTGCGATAATACCCCAAATAAAGGTTACAAAAAGGGTAAGACCGGTTCAAGCTATAACCAGTCCAAACCCAGGGAGGCAAAACCCAAATGTAAAACCTGCAAAAGAAGACACTGGGGGCAGTGTCGATCAAACCCAAAGATAAAGCAATGTGGCATCTGTAAAAGAGATGGCCACCAATCCCACGAATGTAGGGACATAAAGAATGCAAACTGTTTCAGCTGCGGCGAAAAGGGCCACATCAGTACTAATTGCCCTAAGGCTGCCAAGGAAGGAGCAACTAAGCCTGGGAAGGATTTGAAGGATAAACAACAGGCCGGTGAGAAGACTAGATGCAAAACCTGTAGGAAATACCACCTCGGGAAATGCAGATATGAATCTCAGCCTCTACCCTGTGGAATCTGCAAGTCCAAAGAGCATAAGACCTTGGATTGCAAGAGATTGGGAGACGCAACCTGCTATGGTTGCAATGAAAAAGGGCACATTAAGACCAACTGCCCTAAATACGCTAAAAAGCTTAAGGAAGCTAAGAAGACCGAAGCTGGAAGCTCTCGAATGGGCGCTCAGGAGGCTATTCAGGATGACAAGGTCATAACAGGTAATTTTTATCAATAACGCTCATGCTAGAGTATTAATTGATTCAGGTTCAGATAAGTCTTCCGTAGACAATAGATTTTGTAAAACATTAAATCTGCCTGCTAAGACTCTAAGTGATAAATGTAAAGTAAAATTTACCGATAATACCTCAGAGACGGCTTCAAAAATATTAGATGGATGTTTTATATCCATTAGGAATTATTTTTTCGATGTCCTAGTTCCGTTAAAATATAAGGACTCAAAATAGTGAAAAAAAAAATCGATTGGTTGCCTTAAAAATCAAGCCCATATTGTGGGTGATAAGAAGCAATTAATTATC
Source organism: Helianthus tuberosus (assembly GCA_030545235.1). Taxonomy (NCBI): domain Eukaryota; kingdom Viridiplantae; phylum Streptophyta; class Magnoliopsida; order Asterales; family Asteraceae; genus Helianthus; species Helianthus tuberosus. The sequence goes on from JARYGA010054216.1 coordinate 29,000, forward strand.
AAGACTCCTTATGAGACAACCCTCATAATTACATGTATCCGTACGATTAATTAGTATTAAACATAAAAAAATGGTGGAACTGGCCGTCCCCGGAATCGAACCTGGGTCTAGGCCACACCCTTTCGCGCGTCTAGCCAACCGAGCTAGGTGCCTAGTTTGTGAAATTTCCATTTTGATTAAATATAAGCACATAATTATTAGTGGTTAGCATTGGCAATAAGAGGGCACACTAAGGTTTCAAAACCTACTCATTATAAATCCATTATGGATCTACCTCAGCTACTCACGTTATATAGATTAAGAAACGACCAGTCAAAGCTGAGACTGCCCTAAATTGTCATAGATTTTGCAGCTAAGTTTGAAAGGATTAAAAATGGAGGCGCTTAACCCTCCTGGTGAATGAATGCCAAGAGGCAGTTCACGATGTCATCAAATACATTCCTTATCATTTACCAATGATAATTTCTGCTAAGTGTCCTGTTTTTTTTATACAGGCAATAATAAATCTTCATAAACCATAAGCTTAGCAAACTTTTATATTTTTCACAAGGTATAACTTACCAAGGAAACCGTAGTAACCGATTCTTTTAGTATCGGCAAGAAATCCTTCCGAAAAATCTAAGAGTACTCTTTCTTCGCATAGAGTACGACAACATATGTTATTTTAATTATTTTCTCATTGTTTTTCTATCGCCTGCGAATGCCAAACTATGTTTGATAAAAGTGCCATATGAGGATTGGCGTATCCTAGTGTGTCCCATAGATTACTTCCATGCCTGATCAGTATGGAGGTTTAATACATGGAACCCCTAAGATATCCCAATGATCATATTGTACTAAAGTCGACTAGTAGTATTCAAAGAAGATATCCAGAATATAATTGTCCAAATAAATATTCCCTGGTAACGGAATATGTGGACTCATAACATGAATGTGTCACTTATTAGACACAAGCGTTGATGAGTGAACTGGAGCCTGAGATATGGAAATCTCTGTAACCTCCTTGTACCTTGATTATCTTCTCCTAAGATTACCCTGTTTACCCCTGGGAGGCAGGTAGGGTTAAGTTTCATATCCCATTTAAGGCTGTATTATTATGAAATCTCCAAGACGGCTAGTACCATCATTGGAAGAATCGAAACCCTGATTTACTAAGTTTTAAAATAGAGGGTTCATATAGCCTAACTCGATATTCCGAAAGTCTGATATTGTTAAATAAGAAAGACGGTTCATTTTGCTTATGCATTAGTTACCGCAACCCTAATTAGGCAACAATTAAGAAATTGCCATCAGCTGTTCTGAATCGTCGATTTGTTCAACTAACTTCAAGGATCAACAAATCCTTAAAATTTGTTAAGTATTGGTTGGAATAACCATCTCGCCTTAAGATAAGCTTGTCTATGATAGTTGATATGTAAGCATCAAGGCTACTCCCTTGGAGACCCTGTAAAGATAGAATGATAAACATCTATTGTAGGGGCAATAGATTGGTAAGTTCAATTACCAGGATCTAAGGGCAAATTATTGGTGGATAGGCTTGAAGAAGTCTGTAGCCACCTATGTAGCTAAATGCTTGACTTGTGCGCAAGTCAAAGCTGAGCATCAGAAACCGTCAGGTTTGCTACAACAGCTTGAACTTCCTACGTGGAAGTGGGAAATGGTAACTATGGATTTTATTACCAAGTTACCCAAGACCAGGAAAGGAAGTGGTACAATATGAGTTGTAGTTGATAGACTGACTAAATCAGCACATTTCTTACCCATCAAGGAGACTTATAGCTTCGACATGTTAGCCCAGTTATACGTTGATAAGATTGTAGCCTTACATGGCATACCTGTGTCTATTATCTCTGACCAAGATACTAGATACACGTTACATTTTTGGAAGAGTTTCCAACAATCTTTGGGCACACGTTTGAATTTTAGTACGGCCTATCATCCTCAGACTGACGGTCAGAGTGAGCGTACTATTCAAACGTTGGAAGATATGCTACGTGCATTTGCGATCGATTTGGGTGGTAGTTGGGATAATAACTTACCATTAATCGAATTCTCCTACAACAATAGCTACCACACCAGCATAAAGGCTGCGCCTTTTGAGGCATTACATGGTAGAAAGTGTAGATCGCCCGTATGTTGGGCGGAAGTTGGAGATGTCCAATTGTCAGGACCAGAGATAGTCTTCGAAACGACGGACAAGATTATCCAGATTCGTGACCGTCTCAAAGCTGCCCAAGATAGGCAGAAGAGCTACACAGATCCGAAGCGTAAAGCTTTTCACTTCGAAGTAGGTGATAAAATGTTGCTTAAAGTATCACCCTGGAAGGGAGTGATGCGGTTTGGTAAGAAAGGCAAGCTAAGCCCGAGATACATAGGACCTTTCGAGGTTATCGAACGTATCGGGTCAGTTGCCTATAAGTTAAACTTACCAGAAGAGCTCAGTGGAATTCACAATGTGTTCCACATCTGCAATCTGAAAAAGTGTTTCGCTGACAAATCACTGGTAATACCGCATACAGATGTGCATATAGATGAGAGCTTAAAGTTTGTGGAAAAACCTTTGTCGATTGAAGATCGACGGGTAAAGAAGCTTCGAAGGAAGCACGTACCTATTGTAAAGGTCAAATGGGATGCTCGTAGAGGTCCCGAATACACGTGGGAAGTTGAATCCACGATGAAAGAAAAGTACCCTTACTTATTTCAGTAAATCTCGGGTCGAGATTTATTTTAAGGGGGTGAGGATGTAACACCTCGAAAATTCACGTCCTATAATGTGTAGACACGTGTCGTATGTTTAAACGTGTGAAAGAATATTATGAAAGGACTAAAGTTGACAAACATGGAAAGTATGTGGATATACGTATTCTAAATGTCAACAGTGAATAAATATAATATACATTAACCCTACTTGGTGCTCATACCTTCAAACGAATAAATCATGGATCATACGAAGCTAAAAGTGAGAGATTACAAACTACAGGGGCTAAATGTGTCAACATGTTTAAGTTATACCTCTGAGTGACCTTTTGACAAACTCGAAGCTTTGTAACGGTTAATTATGCTCACTAGAATGCACGATTAAAATTTCATAAAGTTTCGTTATCGTATGAGAAAGTTATGATCAAATTCGTGTACAAGGGGTTAAAGCGTAAACGTTGAAAGTTAGGACTTTTCGGGTAACAATTAAGTTAACCGGGGACTTAACAAAGTGGGTATATGTTTTAAAGCCCTTATGTATCAATTGTGAGGGTTCATAATGCAATAAACAAGTGCCTAATCGAGTCTTGAAGGGGCAAGGATCAAATCGCAAAAATCTAAAATATGGATTTGGTGCAGAAGGGGCCTAGCGCGACGCGAGGGGGGGCCTAGCGTCACGCTAGGGGTGCCCAGCTTCGATTTCTTTGAGTTTTTGGCCTGCTGAGTGCAATCTGGTCGATCCCATCCGATTTGCCACATTTCTCTTGACCCCTAGACACCCCCTAAGCACTAGGAACATGTGTTGATGAGTTGTGGAGAGTTGTAGACCCAAGTGTCAACTTCTTATGGTGGATTAAACACTATAAAAGGCCATGAACTTGCAACTCATTCTTCACACCTTCCTTCAAGCTTTCTGATCATTCCTGGAGCTCAAGCCTGCTTCCAAGTGGTCACTAATCAAGCTTAGGACTTCAGTAAGTTGCTAATCCTTCTTTAATTATGTTTAGCTTAGTTATTTAGCTAAAAGTCAAACCATCGTAATTACGGTTTGACTTCGAGATTAGTCAACAATGGCTCAGTCATATCTTGAATTAAAAGTAGTTATAGGTTGGTATTTATGTGGGTAATAAAACCTCAAAAGGGTTCCCCCTGATTACCACTCTAACCAGGTCAAAAGTCGGGTCAAACTTATATTTAAAAAGTCAACAGGAAGCTTAAAATGTCATTTATGCATAATTAACATTATAGATCATATACAACCTGTTGGATCATTGTTATAACTTGGTAATAAGTGTAAGAACATGTCTAAACATGTTCAACTCGACAATTCCCTGTTTAGACCCGGTTCGGAACCGAAAGTCACATAGTTTGACTTTCACTTTGACTTTCAGTTCTGACCCGTTTAGGCATGTTTTAGAAATGCCTAAGAGCTTTAATTGGAATAGGTTACATGTTAGTACAACCCTCTGTGATGTTACACCTTGGTTCACTAGTTATCCAATTAATATGCATGTTTCCGTTAATTGCTCATATGTTGACCGTTATGCCCTTATTACCTTAAAACGTGATTTATGAAAATGTAAAAGTGTAGAAAACTTAGTTACTGATATATAAACTTGTATGCAAAGTTTGACATCAGTTTGACTTGTAGATTAAGAGTTATGCTCATTATCGCAAATTTAAAGCTTTATGTTAATAAAATGGCGTAATTAGCGTATAGCCTAGTTAAGCCTACTTTTTGGTATCAAAATCAATACCCACTGATGTAATATATTATTTTGGGAATCTTAAAGATTTTTAATTAATTTTAGGCTGAGCATAACTAGTAGTTGTAGGCTTAATCCGGTAATTGTCGGTTTTGCCCTTACGGGCCATAAAATGAGTTTTACATATCTAAACAACTCCAAACCTTTTGCTACTGATCACATATGATAAATAAATTATTTTAAGCCTTCTGGAAGTATAAAAATATCAGATTTATGTATCAAACCCGGAAATGGCCTTTAATCGCCTTTTTAAGCGTTTTTAACGCATATTATGTACTAGAAGTATTTTAAAAATACAAGGGTTGATACCTACTGATATTTGAGGAAAATTATAATATTTTAACAGTAAGCAAAAGTGGTTAAACTCAGACTTCAGTTTTGAGCTTTTCGGCTTATGTGAAATTACCAAAATACCCCTACGGGGCATAGTTTGGTTATAATTGATAAATTTCACATATATGTTTTATCCTACTGATATAACTTAGTAAATTGAGTATATTTGCTGATTACATCTGACCTGTAACTCAGCTTGTTACTTAAACTCTTTTATAAACTTTTAAATGACCAAACTACCCCTACGGGGCCTAGTTTGTGTTTAAACACGTTTCGGGCATAATGAAAGACATCTTACTGATGTCACAACATATTTGAGGCATAATTAACTTAGGAAACCTGTATATAGCTCTCATGAATACCCGTCACGCTTATTACGCGTACGGTTCGGTTTATGTAACAAGTTTACATAAATTAGCCGAAACGGGTTAAACCTTAATGGTTTTATCTCAAAATCCAGAGTGTGAATAATAAACCCATATTAAGAAAGTCTCTGAACTTGTCGGGTCTAAATCACATTCTATCCGGTCTTCGCTTAATCGTGCGTACGAACCGTATCTTTGAAACTAGCCGGTCTAAGCTTAAGCTTAATTAAAGACCCGTTAGGATTCTAATAGGTTATTATAAAACCTTCGTTCCAGATTAGGAGTACCAGTAAAAGCTACTTGCGTTTGCTTATTGTGATTTATACATTGCTCAGGTAAATGCTTTTAACTTATTTTCCCTATATGGGCTTGGGTTACGGTATATAGCATACCGCTTGATCGGGCATCAAATTCTCCACCGTTGAGTGGGTAATTGAATAAATTTGATCGGCTCGTTTAAACAGTCTTGTTACTTAAAGCCTTTGGGGGGTTAATGACCATGTCCCGGATATCCTAGGCATCATTTTACGAAATGGCCACGACTTAAGCGCGGGGTATAGGCGTACACCCGTCGGTGCACAAAAGTATATTGTGGTGCGTCTATTGATCTTTAACCCGGACAAGATCCGGGCTACTGAACGCACAAGGAACATGTAATTCGTTCACAAGATTATAATATTAAATAATTCTCCCAAGTTAAAAAGATTAATTTTGCCTCTGTGCATTTTAATCAAATTATAAAAGATATTTTGTGTCACGTGCATCCAAATCAATTTTAAATCATTTTTCAAAATGAGTCAGTTACTTGTATTTACCAGTGTAAACTGACGTATTTTCCAAAAAGGCTAAATGCAGGTACTATACGAAATTGGCTGGATATTTCTCCTTAGCATCAATAAAAGTCTCGCAAGCTTAAGATGCCTAAAAGTCTGTTGAACTATTGTTTCCATTTTATGTTCGATCCTTCTGTGGATAAACTTCCGAATATTGTGACAGTTGATATTACAATAATAAATTCGGTTGTATTATATTTTCAATTGCTTCCGCTGTGCATATTAATATTGTGTTGTTTGACTAATATGTTGCCAACCATGACGTCACGATACTCCCCACCGGGCCCACCGGTGACACGTGGAAATCGGGGTGTGACAATTAATAATCAAAGTAAGTTATTTTCTGGCATTGAATCTTATTATTTCTACAAGTCATTGCATTTCAAATTCTATGCCTATCAAATCTCTCTTTTGATTTGTGAAACTTAGTCACCTTGGTAATGGTATCATTTCATCTCATTCAGTTAACATCAAACTAAGTTCTGAGACCATTGAATTCGAATTATCCTATGATATCTTTATATTCTATCCCAGATACCTTGATAACTAACTAAAAGACGTGACGTAACCCCAAGAAGATATCGTAGCCCAAATCTCGAGGACGAGATTTAAAACAAGGTGGGGAGAAAGTAACATTCCCAAAATTTCTAAATAAAATAGGTCATGGGTAAGTTGGCCAATAGAAATATAAGATATTTTTAGCAAACATGGGAACCGTTTAATAGTTATAGTAATAAAAATACATTATATTGAACCTACTCCGTTTTTAATGAAACTTGGTTCAAAATGTGGATAAGATTATTATCGTTCTAAAGACATATTCATTATTTTGTAAAACATCATATTTTAGAAGTTATAAGCGCCAAATAAGTGAATCAGTTAAATTAATTATAATATATATAATAATAATAAAATAATAAAACAATAAAATTCACAATTAAAGACTTTTGCGTACATGTGTACGTATGCATGACAACTTAGATAAGAATAAATTCAATTCCATTGTGTACGTGTATGATTGAAGTCAGTATTGCGTGAAATCCAAGCCTAGTAATGAGTATAAATAACAGACAGGTATTGAAGTTTCAAACTGCTCAGTCCCTTTCAATCTCTCTCTCTAGAATTCTATCTTTTTAATAATAATAATAATAAAGCCCTGCCCCGTTTTAAGTGTTTTAACCCCTGATCACTGATACCCAGTCCGATTGACGTAGGGCCCCGTAACGTATGTCAAGGCTCTGCCTAAATTCGTTGGGGTTCTGTCTCGTGACGTAGGGATAAAGTTAAATTGGGTTATTATACTTAATGTGAGTGCACTATATATTTTATTAAATAATCCAGGAATTGTACCAAGATATATCAATCCTCCAAAAATAATTCCGACACCCCTAATATATTTAGAATACCCCTATACATCCTAAAATACACCCCGTATACGAAAAGTGGGCCCGAAATATATTTAAATTAATAAAATAAAAATAAAAACAAATATTTAAGTCTGTCGCGGGGCGCGACAGACTACTTCTCATTCTACGCGGGCCGCGATCGAGTGTTAAGTGGCGAAGCATCAGCGCGACACGTGGCAGGACACGCGTCAAAGAACCCCGGTGACTCAGCAAGATGCCGCCACCTTTTCTGGACCTCGCGGGCCGCGTAAGACCTTGGTGTGGTCTTCGCGGGGCGCGAGAGCCCCTTATGTCAGCCCTATAAATATGGTCGATCGGATTCAATTGGAAATCGTTCAAAAATCAATTTTCTCTCTCAATTTCTGCAGTGTAGGCCATGTACCTTGGCATTTTACCCCCCCCCCCCTAAATAACGAAGTTCTGCCCCGTTGTAAGTATCATAACCCCTGGATACGTATTAGATACGCTGCCCGATTGATCTAGGGTTCTGTAACGGCTGTCGAGGTTCTGCCCGACGTAGTCGTTAGAATGTCGTCTCGGGAAGGGTATTACTAATGTTAAAATGGGTTATTATACTAACACGTGTGCATTGTTTATTTAACTAGATTATAACCAGGAAGTCACTAAGGAAAGGCCTAAAATAGCAATGTGAGTAATCTCCTTTTTACAAATTGTTTTTACAAAACCTCACACGATTAATTATATATTAAGCAGTTATTGAGTATTTGTAAGGATACAATTATCGTCGGTATGTTGGGGTTTTGTATACAAAATTAGTTACTGCCTTGCGAGGAGTAACTTTTCCACAAGTCGGGTTTGACAGTACCGTGGGTGGTAATTGATATGACTTGGAAACAAATGTAATTGCGAGACCGCCCTCAATACTGTACAATGGTCTTATTAAACTTGATTAAACTGGGATTCACTCACCAGTATTTCCTGCTGATAAAATGTTTTAAACACGTGTTTCAGGTAACTTAGTGTGAAGTCAATAAAAGCCAGCTGGAGAGCACTGAAGACATAGAAAAGTGGCAATAAAAGTTACCTAATTAAAAAGGAGAATCTTTTTCAATAATTAGGGTTATTCCCTATAAATATATCAAAATGAAAATCGGGTTTTGTCCCACTTATAAATGTATTATCAGAGAAACTTGGATTTTATCCCATTTCTTTATTTTAAACATTTTTTGTGTTTAACTCTGATAAAATATTTCCTAACTACGATCCTGATGAAATTTTCCGCTGCCAAAATTGATAAACACCGATACCACTGAAACTGGCTCACGGCCGCCCGCTCCCAGGATAGGGGTCGGGGGTTGTGACAGTTTTTGGAAGAATGTTCTCGCACACTACAATGCAACCGTTGGAGGAAGCTCCCGGACCATTCATCAAGTCCGTCCGAAATGGAAAATTATGCAATCAAAGTTGAACGAATTCAACGGTTTTTGGGATCAAGCGGTATAACTTTTAACGTTTACATAGTTTTTATTTTTTACCATAAAACATATTCTTATTTTTTTACATTAATATAATTTATATTTTTATTATAGGATCATTTACGTCCTAGCGGGAGTGACGATGCTCATGTTATGAAACAAGCGCTAAAAGATTACCAAAAACGACATTCGGGTTGCTTTCCTCATATCGAGGCGTGGGAGGTGGTTAGAAAGCATAAGAAATGTGCCCCGATACCATTGGTGGGTGAGGATAGTGGTGGTTCGGGGCAAAAAATAAAGTCATCCGATTCAGGTAACTATCAAGCAGATAGTTATATACCCGACATAAACGTAGACCCCTCTCCAACAAGGAAACAAAAGAAAGAGAAAAAGGATAAGGACCCGCAACGTCGAGTGAAAAGTCAGTTGGTATGTCTGATAAGCTCCAAGAATACAAATATATGAAACAAGAGTTGGTGGAAATTAAAAAGAAACGAGAGGAAAAATATATCGAGTTGGCAGATGAACAGCGAGAGACGTTGAGATCAATTCGGTTTGATAAGAATCTGGAGACGTTTAACAGGCCAAACGACAATGTTCCCCAGAGATGTTGGAAATCACACTAGCTCGAAAACGCGAGATCGCAAAAAAACATGGATGGCCGTGTAGTTTTTAAATTTTTTATGGTTTTATTTTTTTAGAAGGTTTAATTTTATGTAATGTCTTTTTTTTAATTTAGTTAATGTTATTTTAGTGAGTTTATTTTAGTGTAATGTTTTTTTAATTTTTTTTGAAAAGTAATGTTTTTTTTAATTTAATGTACTTTTATTTTGTTAAAATTAAGTTTCATTTATTAATTAGGTAGTCTAAAAAAAAGAAAAAATAGTTTGCCTAATCTCATTTTAGGCATGCACTCCTTATATTTTTTTGGACAAGAGGAAGAATGAGAGGGGAAATGACATGACACAATATGATTGGGTGGATGGAAAGTTTGTCTAATCTCATTAGGCATGCACCCCTTACACCCTAAGAGATGCAATAAATGAGCATTATATATCTCGACTTCGAAATCCTACATCTGTCGCTTAAATCGGCCAATTCGGGCGGTTTTTGGATGTGATTTGGACATGTAGTCCCGTCGCCGTCTTGCCTTCATCATCCCCGTCTTCGTTCCGTTGTCCCCAACGTCTTCTAATCTGTGTCGTCGAAGTTAAACTCACAAACGACACCATTATCATCATCATCACCGGCAAAGTGCGTCACCAGGATAAGGAGGCCGTGGCTTGCATCTCTCTTTCTCTCTCTAGAGTCCCGTCTTATCACTTCCGTATCTCTTTCTCACTATTGTCAATCAATAAAATGACGTCGTTACCGTTAAATTATTGTTTCTCGGTTATGTTATGTTTTAATACATATATACGAATATGTATTTTTTTTGTTTTTCATAATTATTTTTTTATTTTTAAATCGCATTTTCTTTATCAATTAATTTAAGATTTTCCTAATAACGACCATGCATAATGATTTTAATTTTATAATACTAACATTTTTTTTAATTTTATTATTTTAATTAATAGTATAATACTTCAGTGTTATATTTACTTTTAACTTTTAACATACTTTTCTTTTTTAAACCATATTTCAGTTATCATTTTTTTAATAATTCTTTTTTTAATTATATTTCCTTTAATCAACTAATTTAATATATCATTAATTTACATTTGTTAATTTTTTTTTTCTAAAAACATAAATACGAAAATGAATGACCATGAATAGTGATTTTAATTTTATAATAATTTATAGTTTTTAAATATTTTATTATTATAACACTTTATTATTTTATTTACTTTTAACTTTTAACATATTTTTATTTTTCCTTTTCTAAAACCATATTTCCTTTATTATTTATTTTTTGTTTTTAATAATTCCTTGTACTTTTTTAAGTCATATTTCCTTTATCAATTAATTTAATATTTCATTAATAACTTATGTTCGTTATTTTTTTTTTCTAAAAACTTAAGTACATAGTTATGATGATAAACTAAAACGATTCTGATGGTTTGACTGTTAAAACAACATGTTTCTTTTTCTGATAACGTTTGTTTTACATTATCATTCGTTACGTTTCACCGCAACGCGCTACGTCTAAAATCTAGTTAAATTTACATGTCGTCTTCTCTTATGGTGTAGGTATAAAATATTCTTAAAAGATTCATTTTGTGATATGTTTAACGAGATAACACACATGAAAACATAGAAAAACGAGCAACTCATATTAAAAAAAAAACTTAGAGAGGACTACTTTCTAAGTTATTTCATCGAGTAAAGTTATCTTACAAAGTTTTCTAAATCTGGGAAGTGTACAACGACATAAAGGATTGCAAAATATAACATAATGCCGAGAAATATAACACAGTGTCGAGAAAAAAAGACACAATAACGCAAATAAAGAAAAGACACAATGCTAAATAAAAAGAAACAATGATCTAAACAAAAATTCTAAAATCTACAAGATAAAAATCCAAAAGCGAAAACCTAAAATCTCATATCGTAAAGTTCGACAAGACGGTTCCAATGTCATTTGAATGAGTTCAATCAAAGTCCGTTTGATACCCTTTCTACAACTTCCTATTTTTAGGAGAGTATGTATTTGAACTTTACCCTTCTTATTTTCCACAAACAATAAAAACACTAAAAAGCCGAGTGTTGGAGGCTTTGACTCGTGAATTCATCTCCAACAATACAACTATGGTTATACTTCTTGCATAATAGGAGACCGATGCATTCATCGTAATGTATGTGCGGAATTTGTTTTAAGGAGCCATTATCAAAGACAAATCCAAGCCAACCTAACATCTTAAGGCATTCACAATAATACGTTTTTGGGTATTGTTTTTACTCGTTTTTCCACCTCATTCGTTATCGTGCACCTTGTTTTTTCGTGTCCCATTTTTAGAAGATTTTTTTTTTTTTTTTTTTACAAAAATGACTAAAAAACCAAATGGTGGGCGACCTTGTCTTTTTAGTTATATGTTACATAAAATAGAGAGTTATTTTAAATAAAAAGGTGGTGAGAATATGACATTGTTTTTAGGTATTTTTAGGTTTTCATGTTAGGTGAGTTTTAGACATTTATGAAAAAATGAGTGTTTTTTTAATGTGACAGCTGACTGGACATGTTTTTAGACGTTTTTGAGTCTCCTTATTGTGGATGGTCTTAGGTTGTTCGATCCTTGCAGCTAAAGACTGAAGACATCATTGACCACACTGGTTTTAACATGTAGAATAATACAAAGTTCAAATGGATCAAAGAAACCCTTATGAAAGATAACGCTTTGCGTAAATTTATAACAGAAACCGGCTGGGACAGATAAGTGCTAGCTGCAAAGTCGGGGAGACAGTGATGATCTCAGGTGTTGGCTGACCAAATATGAGTTAGCAAGTAAAATATATGTGGGCCCTGGGGGGGGGGGGGGAGTGAAATTGCACTAATAATGTTAAAAGTGGCTGACGGTTGCGTTGATAGCTGAAAAACAAGGAGATATAGATGCACTAATCGGCCTTTGTCCCGATTGCTAAGTGTTATGTGTCGTATGTCCAAGGCTTGATACAAAACTACTATCGAGCCGGGCCTCACTAGAAGCACTTTCTCTATTTCTACGAAATAGAGGTAAGGCTGTTTATATTTACCCTCCTCAGAGGGACCTTAGCTTTGCTATTCTTGAGATTTACTGAGTATGATGATGATGACGACTTTAAACCAATTGTATAACTTGAGCAGAGGCAAATAAACTCATCAAGCAAACACATATTACCTGAATCAACCTATTTTTTAAACATTGGGGATATGATTGACCTGTGTAACGCAAATCTATTTTTCTATAGACATCCTTTTCCTTTTGTCTCATTTGAGATTTAAGTTGTGCATTTCATGTAACTGGCTTAGCTGCATTTAGTGGCGGATCTAGAAAATCCTTTTAGGAGCAACGTTTCAAGAAAAAGGATAACAAAATCGAAAAAACGTCAATTTTTTTCTAAAAACTACACTACCACCGGAGCGTCAAGGGGTAGCCGGTGCTACCCCTGTTTACAAGCTATATCCGCCCCTGGCTGCATTGATATATTAACGTCGAACACGCATGGGCTAACTTGAAAACTAAAACTATCAAACCACATCGAGAATGATAAGGCCCCTCACCATATTCGTTGAGCATATTAGCAGGCCTATTACTCGCCTGTACTTTTTATAAAAAAAAAAAAAAAAAAAAAAAACAATTTTGAAACAAAACACTATTTTACTCAAATCCATAATGACAACAACGTATGCTCAACAATAACCAAAAGAAAATCAACATGCTGCAGGAAGGTCGAGGATTATCCTAGAGTTAGTAATATAACAGATCCTAATATCACTTTCGTATAGCTACCCGCTTGCAAAACCTAATGTTGCTCTTTGTGTCGCTTCAATAATTTGTAAAGCCCAAATGTGTTTTTCTCCTCCCACATATACGGTATGAAGAATGATCGATGTAAAGGAGGTGAAAATTCCCTATCTAGGTATGGTAAAGCCGCAACCACCTACAACACAAACGCTCATTATTAGAGGTGCCAAAATGGGGTTGGTCGGGCCAACATGCATACACTTCTTTTCTCCAATTCAAAGCTTTTGTAAAATTATTAATGCTTTAAATCCTGCTACAAAAAAACTTTATTATTAAAAGAATATATATATATTATTTGAATAAAGTGATTTAGGAGGGTATGTACGTTGACCATATGCTTGTCACATCATTATACAGCCTTTTGACTTGATGCCAAAGTCAAAAGTGTATTTTTTTGACGTATAAGCGTCCATAAAATTTTTAAAACACACACACACACAGAGTACCTCCCATTTTGACAGGTCAGAGCCTCGAGAAAGAAAGGGTCTCTGAAGCTGGAGCTCAACAAGAAAATCACAGCTCTCGACATCCTGAAGCTGTTAATAAATTAAAATAAAGTAAATTCTAAGAACTCGTTTTATGTTAGCGACAAGAACACGCGTGCGGGAAAACTAGCGGCAAGAAGCTTACAAATTGATCAGGTGATGCTTCGTTCTTATTATTAAAATATGATGGTGCCGCTGAAGTTCCACCCAAGGTTGAATTAAATGGAAAAGGAAGAAGGCCCCTGAAGCCGTCATCAATCCACCGAACTTCACCCACATAGTCCGGAATAAAGAAGGAAGACGGAAACCGGTGCCACTCACTTCCTACACACACCACCGCACCTGCATTGACCAAGTCAACAAAAGATATATGAAATGTTTTGGAGCCCATTTTGTCAATTGAGAAAATGGTTCTTACCAGTTCCAGCATCATCGTGATGTTCAAAGTGCTTATAAATCTCTAAAGGAGCAGCATAACCATTTATGATAGAGAAAGTTCTAGAGTGAGAAACGCATAGAACGAGGCCGATAAGAAACGGTCTCACGTATTTAGCCATCTGCATATGCAAAAGGTTGATTATAAACATAACACACAATAAAAGTGTTAATGGTGCTAATATACACAACTTATGATTTACCTTGTAAAGCAGAGATTGTTCGGTTCTATAACGCTCGTAAAAGAAATCAGGAATGCTCTCGATGACAGATGCAGCAGCAACGCATATAAGAGGGTAGATAGGATAAAGGAACCTGCAAGTCAAAGAGCCATTCAGCCAATACACTCCTTATAGCCTATAAATCCAATATTCAAAATATACTCTTTAAATAATATTAAGAGTAAAATGCCATTTTCGTTCCTGAGGTTTGGCTAGTTTTGCGACTTTCGTCCAAAGGTTAGTTTTTCAGCATCTGTATCCAAAAGGTTTGAAATCCTGCCATTTTCATCCAGCTTGTTAACTCCATCCATTTTCTCCGTTAAGTTAGGGGTATTTTTCAGGGGTATTCGGTCTTTTTACTCAAATATATTAAAAAAAAAAAGCAGACATAAGGGTCAGACCTTTCTTCTTTGTGTGGCTGCAACGACATGAACACCAACCAGATATAAACAGGGGACACCACGATTAACAAGTCAGGAGCATACTTCTTCTTTGTAACCGGTAGAGTAGCCACAAAAAGTAGTGCAAGAACAAGTGCGAAGTTGAAGTTATTAAATCCGTTCTTCAAGTAGTATAACGGTCCTTCGGTTCCATACAAATGACTCTCACCACCTCCTACCACATTATACACTAACAAATTCATAACAGATGATGTCCATTTCCCGTAGTAATGGTAGTCCACAAGTACCGAAAGTGCCTGCACAGAATTTTAAACAAATATACAACCTCATCTTCTAAGTACCAAACATATAAAGAACATTAAAGAAAGAAATTTACGTACCAAAAGGGTAATCGAAATGAGTGCTCCTGAAAGAAATGCTTGTTTGAACCTTCTAATTAGAGAGGAAACGGTTACCGGAAGAAACGCAAGGATTGAGAACGGCCAACCAAGAATAACACCGGTTGCCGCAACGGCAACAGCTGAGGCATGCATGCCGAAAAGAAACAGTGCGGAGGAGAGAGAAATAGCATACATCGAAAACGAGCTGGGTAAAAAACCTGTAAATCAACAGCAGTTAAAAGTGAAAACAATTATTTTTAACACATAAGAAATATAGCTAGTACTTTGACCCGCCTCGCGTTGCCGCGGCGTCGAAACTTAAAGTAACTTATACCGTCAAATATTTGACCCGACTCGTTTTCGAACAAAATTTATGTAAAAACCTAGACCAACTGAAAATGCACATGAAAATAAGCACGAAAACGTATTATATTTGACCTGATTCATTAACGAGAAAATTCACGTCGAAACGTAAACCAACTTGGATTTATAAAGATTAACGAAATGTACTTGAAAATAAGTTTAATGGGTACTCACTTGTGCTAGCGAAAAAGCAACCACTTGTTAAGCACAACAGGGCGAGTGTGTAACAAGCGAGGCGTTTTCCGTACTTTCTGGAAATTGCTACTACCAAAGCAGCTTCGGTTATGACGGAGATAAGGCCGAGAAATATCCTCACAGCATAAAATACTCTTACCTGAAATGAGCTCAATAGTTAAAACAATTATGTTAATGAAGATAATACTAAAGAAGCTTATACAAGTAATGAATTGAAAAAGTATTGAATCTGTACTTTTTCATCTTCAAGCCAATGATAAAATATTGATGCTGGCCAGCCCACTATATAATGGAAAGGAAGATACAGGTACGAACGTAATGCAAACTGGGAACTGCAAAAAACAATAAATAATTAAAAAAAATAAATGAATCAAAAGGATTTCATATCATGGAATAAAATATGACCATTAGTAACATTCAACACTTCATATCGGCTGAATCAAGAAATCATGAACTGAAAATGTTTACAAGCAGGAATGCTACAGAACCGACAAGACAAGGATAATTTGCTTTGATATACTTGTAAAAAGTTTACGATGTACACACTTTCATGACGTCTTTCTACAAAAAATTAATGAATGACATCATGAGGCCAAAAAGAAGTAAGCATACAAGCCACCACAGTAATTGCGGCTACATTAATGTCTACACAATATACATAAAGAGGCATTTTACTCAACCAGTCCACTACACTTACCTAATCGTTGCTTTAATAGTTTAATCATATATTCATACAAATGTTTCGTAGACATAATACATTGTAACTTGGCTCTTTAGCCAAACGATACACATTTGGCACTTTGACATACAATTATACAAAGAAAAACAGAAATATCAAAGTTAAATCTTGATGAGATACACTGAGCACTAAACATACTTAAACGGTAAACGCATATTTAGTTATCCCTAACTTTTGCGAAGCACCGGACAAGTGTCAACTGTCAATTGGCTTGATTAGCTAATATACTAACATAACTTATAAGCTATGTCTCTCCTATCTGTTCTGCTGCTTGTTAAGTTCTATACTTGTATATTACACAATCATCTTAAAAGGTAAAACAATCCAAATTACTAAATTAGTTAAACTCTACACATAAACCTTGCTATACAAGACAGAACCGGTATTAACCTCTTCAATTCAAATTAAACAAACAGTGTAAATCAAATGAAGAAGCACATTAACAGATAATCAACAAAATGAAAACCACAAAACTAACTACAAGAAGTGAAAAACAAACAAGTACCTGTACTCCCAAGTTTGAAAACCTGATTTGTAAAGTATGAAGTGAAGAGGCTCCCAGTAGTTAAAGACTTCATCACAGTCATGAATAATATTAGTAGTTGCACTCATATACCTCAATAACCCTAGGGCAAATATAGGAAGTGCCCATGATAAGCCTTTCTCCGCCTCGGGCTCTGGTTTCTCCGGCGGCTTATCTACCTTTGTGTAACCGTCAGTTGACGTTGACGGTAGCAATCGATCGGATTCCGACTGACGCCGTCGCCTTGTTGCAAGCGCTGACATTGCTCCGACGACTAGTATTCTAGATTGTTCTGCAAATTACAAAACCAGTGTGGTGGAGTTGGATTTGCTTTATGCGTTTTTTCTGCTTTTATTATTATAATTATTGTTTTTGCTTTGGTGAGAAGAAATGAAGAATAAAGGTGGTCGGAGACCCGATCGGAAACGTTGATTTTGTTGGAGAGAAAAGCCCAAATGGACGAATGTGTTGGTGGTTAACTGAAGCCCATTTGAACTGGAATAGATTATATGAGAGCCCAGGGAAATAAGATAGGTCGGTCAGTTTGGTTAAGTTCGGTCACCCCAGACAACAAATTTGCATCATTTAGGAACACCAATGAAACAAATGGCTAAATCCCTAATCCCCGATAAACCTTGTACGATTCTATATATTCTTATAATTAATTAAGAGTTAAATGGTATTTTAGTCTTTGTGGTTTGGGCTATTTTACCAGTTTAGTCCAAAGGTTTCATTTTTCGTCTATCGGTTCAAAAAGGTTTCACCGTTGCAATTTTAGTCCACCGGGTCAATTTCATCCATTTTTTCTGTTAACGATAAGGATAATTCGGTCATTTTATATGTAATTCTATTAACTAAAAGGGCAATTTGGTCATATAAAATGACCGAATTGTCATTCTCGTTAACAGAAATAATGGATGAAGTTGACCCGGTGGACTAAAATGGCAACGGTGAAACCTTTTTGGACTCACGGGCGAAAAATGAAACCTTTGGACTAAACTGACAAAATGGCTTAAACCACAAGGACTAAAATGACATTTAACTCGAAAATTAATTAACACAAGTATGTAAACATTTCAGAATCAATGTTATCTTAAGAACTACTAGAGTTGCAAAATTAATCATATCTTTTTCTAAGTGTGAGGACAGTTATATAGTTGTATATCCTACTATCTCATTAAATCATCAATGCATTACATACAAATATTTTATGTGGTTATCATAGTTCTCAACATATAATTGGTTTTATAATATTAATATAAATAATAATAGGTTTGTTGGCTGAACTCCATTCCTACAAACATCTCACTTGTTTACACAATTACACCCCCAACCAAACGAACCAGTTCAAAAGTGGACGGTTCATTACCAAAAAAAGGTATCTAGAATAAACATTAATTTCGTGGAGACACATACCGACTTCATTTAAAGTTGAAGTTATTATGCTTTTTTTTCAACAGTGACTCGACTCATTGTCACACCGTCTAAACGGCGGCCCTAGATAAGATCTGTCCAGACTATGTTGTCTTAACCGGGCTTGTGCTGGATTTTCTTAAGTTGAAGTTATTATGCTTTAATAAGGGGGAATAACTTATCATAACAAATTTGATATTTTCCTCCAACTATACATTTTTAGGCTGTATAGAAAGTAAAATATACAGATTTTACATATCCTCTAAAATATAAATTTATATCTTTGTCTCACTGTTGATAATGCGATTGTATATAATCCAAGTAAGAAGCGTTTTTATAAAACTGGTCAATAAATCATATTTTACTCAATTATTTCAAATTAAGTATTACACGTTATTATAATAGAGTTAATTGCCCGGATGGTCCTTGTGGTTTCACGTTTTTTTTTTCATTTAGTCCCCAACTTTCGGAAATAGCAGGTATGCTCCCTATGGTTTGTCATTTTGTTACTCGGATAGTCCCCTGACATTTACTCAGGGGACTATCCGAGTAACAAAATGACAAACCATAGAGAGCATACCTGTTATTTCCAAACTAACTGACATCTACTAGGGGGACTATCCGAGTAACAAAATAACAAACCATAGGGAGCATGCCTGCTATTTTCAAAAGGTGGGGACTAAACGTGAAAAAATGTGAAACCACATGACCATCCGGGCAATTAACTCATTATAATATAAAAAAGTTTTATTTATAAATGCCAACTTATATTTGTTTTGAACCCCTTTCCATTCCCACCAGAAAAGAAGCATAAAAACGAGTACAAAAGACCGTTTCAGTTGAATCATTTATTCAAAAGTACAATAATTCATCAGTTTATTGAACAAGGTACCATCAAAGATGCACATGGTACCCGTCACTACACCCATTATCGACGACCACCATCGTATTCAACCAGGGGTTCAGCCAAATTCCCCTAAGCAAACAACCACAATAACACACACAATATAACATAACATAACATCGTTTATTAATTAACCGGTATTTTGCATTCCCGCAGCAATACCCTTCATGGTCAAGATGAGTGTATCTTCCAAACCCGGAGCGTACTCGCTCTTTGGGTTTAGCTTGATGTACTCATCAGCCGGTTTGCGCCCTGGCTCTGCATACTCTTTAGAAATATGAGGCCTCAGTGTCACGTGATAGTTTGGATCGCGGATCCGTTTCAGTGTGTAAGCTTGGCATACGTTCAGGGTCGTGATGTATGAGTCACGCAGTCGAAGTCGTTGTCTCAAGTATGGATCGCCCTCAAGAAGATCCTTATGTCCAGCAATCTAACCAACAAAGTAATCATCTTATATATAATTAAATAACTAATACTATCATGGTTATTAGTGTTGTATAGTTAATTAATTATTTAGGTGGTTGTTTATACCTTAAGCAGAAGACTCTTGGTTTCCTCATAGTTTGCTCTTAAAGATTCACCAAACGACCATAAGTCTTCGGAGACAAGTAGCTTGTCGTTCAAGGCAGCAATACCGGGGTCACCTTTCGCGAACACCATTTCGACTAAATCAATTGTGACTCTAAAGAAAGGCCATGTTTTGTACATTTCTTGTAACATGTGAAGATTATTTAAGTCCTTCTGAATCGTGTACTTAAATGCCGCCCCGAATCCGAGCCAAACCGGGAGATGGAACCTGGTTTGAGTCCATGCAAAGATCCACGGGATGGCTCGGAGTGACTCTATGCCACCACTCGGTTTTCGTTTCGATGGGCGGCTCCCGATGTTCATCCGTCCATACTCCAGTTCTGGCGTAGCCTGTAAGCGAATCCAGAGGTCAAAACGAATACAAGTAAAGATGAATATGATACATGATTAGAATACTCACAAGGCGGAAATACTCGACAAAACGTGGTTCCTTGAAGACAATTTCGCGGTATTGTTCGGTTGCGTGAACCACGATCTCATCCATAAGTGCACTTCCGAATATTGTGACAGTTGATATTACAATAATAAATTCGGTTGTATTATATTTTCAATTGCTTCCGCTGTGCATATTAATATTGTGTTGTTTGACTAATATGTTGCCAACCATGACGTCACGATACTCCCCACCGGGCCCACCGGTGACACGTGGAAATCGGGGTGTGACAATTAATAATCAAAGTAAGTTATTTTCTGGCATTGAATCTTATTATTTCTACAAGTCATTGCATTTCAAATTCTATGCCTATCAAATCTCTCTTTTGATTTGTGAAACTTAGTCACCTTGGTAATGGTATCATTTCATCTCATTCAGTTAACATCAAACTAAGTTCTGAGACCATTGAATTCGAATTATCCTATGATATCTTTATATTCTATCCCAGATACCTTGATAACTAACTAAAAGACGTGACGTAACCCCAAGAAGATATCGTAGCCCAAATCTCGAGGACGAGATTTAAAACAAGGTGGGGAGAAAGTAACATTCCCAAAATTTCTAAATAAAATAGGTCATGGGTAAGTTGGCCAATAGAAATATAAGATATTTTTAGCAAACATGGGAACCGTTTAATAGTTATAGTAATAAAAATACATTATATTGAACCTACTCCGTTTTTAATGAAACTTGGTTCAAAATGTGGATAAGATTATTATCGTTCTAAAGACATATTCATTATTTTGTAAAACATCATATTTTAGAAGTTATAAGCGCCAAATAAGTGAATCAGTTAAATTAATTATAATATATATATTAATAATAAAATAATAAAACAATAAAATTCACAATTAAAGACTTTTGCGTACATGTGTACGTATGCATGACAACTTAGATAAGAATAAATTCAATTCCATTGTGTACGTGTATGATTGAAGTCAGTATTGCGTGAAATCCAAGCCTAGTAATGAGTATAAATAACAGACAGGTATTGAAGTTTCAAACTGCTCAGTCCCTTTCAATCTCTCTCTCTAGAATTCTATCTTTTTAATAATAATAATAAAGCCCTGCCCCGTTTTAAGTGTTTTAACCCCTGATCACTGATACCCAGTCCGATTGACGTAGGGCCCCGTAACGTATGTCAAGGCTCTGCCTAAATTCGTTGGGGTTCTGTCTCGTGACGTAGGGATAAAGTTAAATTGGGTTATTATACTTAATGTGAGTGCACTATATATTTTATTAAATAATCCAGGAATTGTACCAAGATATATCAATCCTCCAAAAATAATTCCGACACCCCTAATATATTTAGAATACCCCTATACATCCTAAAATACACCCCGTATACGAAAAGTGGGCCCGAAATATATTTAAATTAATAAAATAAAAATAAAAACAAATATTTAAGTCTGTCGCGGGGCGCGACAGACTACTTCTCATTCTACGCGGGCCGCGATCGAGTGTTAAGTGGCGAAGCATCAGCGCGACACATGGCAGGACACGCGTCAAAGAACCCCGGTGACTCAGCAAGATGCCGCCACCTTTTCTGGACCTCGCGGGCCGCGTAAGACCTTGGTGTGGTCTTCGCGGGGCGCGAGAGCCCCTTATGTCAGCCCTATAAATATGGTCGATCGGATTCAATTGGAAATCGTTCAAAAATCAATTTTCTCTATCAATTTCTGCAGTGTAGGCCATGTACCTTGGCATTTTACCCCCCCCCCCCTAAATAACGAAGTTCTGCCCCGTTGTAAGTATCATAACCCCTGGATACGTATTAGATACGCTGCCCGATTGATCTAGGGTTCTGTAACGGCTGTCGAGGTTCTGCCCGACGTAGTCGTTAGAATGTCGTCTCGGGAAGGGTATTACTAATGTTAAAATGGGTTATTATACTAACACGTGTGCATTGTTTATTTAACTAGATTATAACCAGGAAGTCACTAAGGAAAGGCCTAAAATAGCAATGTGAGTAATCTCCTTTTTGCAAATTGTTTTTACAAAACCTCACACGATTAATTATATATTAAGCAGTTATTGAGTATTTGTAAGGATACAATTATCGTCGGTATGTTGGGGTTTTGTATACAAAATTAGTTACTGCCTTGCGAGGAGTAACTTTTCCACAAGTCGGGTTTGACAGTACCGTGGGTGGTAATTGATATGACTTGGAAACAAATGTAATTGCGAGACCGCCCTCAATACTGTACAATGGTCTTATTAAACTTGATTAAACTGGGATTCACTCACCAGTATTTCCTGCTGATAAAATGTTTTAAACACGTGTTTCAGGTAACTTAGTGTGAAGTCAATAAAAGCCAGCTGGAGAGCACTGAAGACATAGAAAAGTGGCAATAAAAGTTACCTAATTAAAAAGGAGAATCTTTTTCAATAATTAGGGTTATTCCCTATAAATATATCAAAATGAAAATCGGGTTTTGTCCCACTTATAAATGTATTATCAGAGAAACTTGGATTTTATCCCATTTATTTATTTTAAACATTTTTTGTGTTTAACTCTGATAAAATATTTCCTAACT
The DNA here is from genome assembly GCA_030545235.1 of Helianthus tuberosus. Classification (NCBI taxonomy): domain Eukaryota; kingdom Viridiplantae; phylum Streptophyta; class Magnoliopsida; order Asterales; family Asteraceae; genus Helianthus; species Helianthus tuberosus. Next base: position 51,895 of record JARYGA010054216.1, read on the forward strand.
ACGATCCTGATGAAATTTTTCGCTGCCAAAATTGATAAACACCGATACCACTGAAACTGGCTCACGGCCGCCCGCTCCCGGGATAGGGGTCGGGGGTTGTGACAGTTTTTGGAAGAATGTTCTCGCACACTACAATGCAACCGTTGGAGGAAGCTCCCGGACCATTCATCAAGTCCGTCCGAAATGGAAAATTATGCAATCAAAGTTGAACGAATTCAACGGTTTTTGGGATCAAGCGGTATAACTTTTAACGTTTGCATAGTTTTTATTTTTTACCATAAAACATATTCTTATTTTTTTACATTAATATAATTTATATTTTTATTATAGGATCATTTACGTCCTAGCGGGAGTGACGATGCTCATGTTATGAAACAAGCGCTAAAAGATTACCAAAAACGACATTCGGGTTGCTTTCCTCATATCGAGGCGTGGGAGGTGGTTAGAAAGCATAAGAAATGTGCCCCGATACCATTGGTGGGTGAGGATAGTGGTGGTTCGGGGCAAAAAATAAAGTCATCCGATTCAGGTAACTATCAAGCAGATAGTTATATACCCGACATAAACGTAGACCCCTCTCCAACAAGGAAACAAAAGAAAGAGAAAAAGGATAAGGACCCGCAACGTCGAGTGAAAAGTCAGTTGGTATGTCTGATAAGCTCCAAGAATACAAATATATGAAACAAGAGTTGGTGGAAATTAAAAAGAAACGAGAGGAAAAATATATCGAGTTGGCAGATGAACAGCGAGAGACGTTGAGATCAATTCGGTTTGATAAGAATCTGGAGACGTTTAACAGGCCAAACGACAATGTTCCCCAGAGATGTTGGAAATCACACTAGCTCGAAAACGCGAGATCGCAAAAAAACATGGATGGCCGTGTAGTTTTTAAATTTTTTATGGTTTTATTTTTTTAGAAGGTTTAATTTTATGTAATGTCTTTTTTTTAATTTAGTTAATGTTATTTTAGTGAGTTTATTTTAGTGTAATGTTTTTTTAATTTTTTTTGAAAAGTAATGTTTTTTTTAATTTAATGTACTTTTATTTTGTTAAAATTAAGTTTCATTTATTAATTAGGTAGTCTAAAAAAAAGAAAAAAATAGTTTGCCTAATCTCATTTTAGGCATGCACTCCTTATATTTTTTTGGACAAGAGGAAGAATGAGAGGGGAAATGACATGACACAATATGATTGGGTGGATGGAAAGTTTGTCTAATCTCATTAGGCATGCACCCCTTACACCCTAAGAGATGCAATAAATGAGCATTATATATCTCGACTTCGAAATCCTACATCTGTCGCTTAAATCGGCCAATTCGGGCGGTTTTTTGGATGTGATTTGGACATGTAGTCCCGTCGCCGTCTTGCCTTCATCATCCCCGTCTTCGTTCCGCTGTCCCCAACGTCTTCTAATCTGTGTCGTCGAAGTTAAACTCACAAACGACACCATTATCATCATCATCACCGGCAAAGTGCGTCACCAGGATAAGGAGGCCGTGGCTTGCATCTCTCTTTCTCTCTCTAGAGTCCCGTCTTATCACTTCCGTATCTCTTTCTCACTATTGTCAATCAATAAAATGACGTCGTTACCGTTAAATTATTGTTTCTCGGTTATGTTATGTTTTAATACATATATATGAATATGTATTTTTTTTGTTTTTCATAATTATTTTTTTATTTTTAAATCGCATTTTCTTTATCAATTAATTTAAGATTTTCCTAATAACGACCATGCATAATGATTTTAATTTTATAATACTAACATTTTTTTTAATTTTATTATTTTAATTAATAGTATAATACTTCAGTGTTATATTTACTTTTAACTTTTAACATACTTTTCTTTTTTAAACCATATTTCAGTTATCATTTTTTTAATAATTCTTTTTTTAATTATATTTCCTTTAATCAACTAATTTAATATATCATTAATTTACATTTGTTAATTTTTTTTTTTTAAAAACATAAATACGAAAATGAATGACCATGAATAGTGATTTTAATTTTATAATAATTTATAGTTTTTAAATATTTTATTATTATAACACTTTATTATTTTATTTACTTTTAACTTTTAACATATTTTTATTTTTCCTTTTCTAAAAC
>JARYGA010054217.1:0-10840 GCA_030545235.1 Helianthus tuberosus
CGACATTCTTCGAATATGCTAGAGTGGTACCAACCCTGGCTTCGCCAGAACCGGTACTTATTTCCCGCTATATTTGGGGATAGATTGGCGAAATTCGAGATATCGTCAAAGCTGGGAGACCCCGCACTATTGACGATGCAGTGGAATTAGCTAATACCCTAACTGACGGACTGGTACGCACAAGAGAAGAAACCCGGAAGAAGGAAATGGCCCAAAAGATTACCCAGGGATTTCGTATGGGTAACAGAAGTAATTTCAGGAGAAAAGGAACTGGGTAATCTTCCACTGTCCCATTTTGCAATGTCTGTAAAAGGAAGCATTTTGGAAGATGCAAAGGATATTGCAATTTCTGCAAAATTCCGGGGCATCAAGAAGAAGATTGCAGGAAGAAGAAAGCAACAGTCTGCTACAACTGCGGAGGGCATCAAGAAGAAGATTACAATTTAGAATCGATATCCATTACCTAGGATTGATGATCTTTTCGATCAACTTCAAGGAGCTAGATACTTTTCTAAGATAGATTTACGCTCCGGATACCATCAACTGAAGGTACAAGAAGAAGACATACCTAAAACTGCTTTCAGAACTAGGTATGGTCATTACGAGTTACAGTCATGCCCTTCGGATTAACAAATGATCCTGCAACATTTATGGACATGATGAATAGGATCTGTAAACCCTACTTGGATAAATTCGTAATTGTCTTCATAGACGATATACTTATTTATTCCAAAAGTCAGGAAGAACAATGTCAGCACCTGCATGCACTCTTAACTTTGTTAAGAAAAGAAAAACTTTACGCCAAATTCTCGAAATGTGAATTTTGGCTACAAGAAGTGCAATTTTTAGGTCACATGGTGAATCACGAAGGCATTCACGTAGATCCTGCTAAAATAGAAGCAATCACTAAATGGAAAGTCTCGCAGTCAGCTATGGAAATTAGAAATTTTCTAGAGTTAGCCGGATACTATAGACGGTTTATTAAGGATTTTTCCAATATAGCTGTACCATTAACTAAGCTAACCTGTAAAGCAGCTAAGTTTGAATGGGGACCTAGGCAAGAAGAGGCCTTTAGAATTTTAAAACAGAAGTTAACAAATGCCCCAATTCTAGCCTTGCCAGAAGGAACAGAAGATTTTGAAGTATACTGTGATGCTTCAAAACTAGGATTAGGATGTGTGCTAATGCAACGCAAGAAGGTAATTGCGTATGCCTCAAGACAATTGAAAAAGCATGAGGAAAACTATACGACTCATGACTTAGAATTAGGAGCCATAATTTTTGCCCTTAAGATTTGGAGACACTATCTGTATGGAAGTAAATTTACAGTCTATACTGACCATAAAAGTTTAAGATACATATTTGGGCAAAAAGAATTAAACATGAGGCAAAGGAGATGGATGGAAATCCTAAGTGACTACGACTGTGATATTCAATATCATGAAGGAAAGGCAAATGTAGTTGCAGATGCCTTAAGTCGTAAGTATCATGAAAAGCAAAGACGAGTTCGTGCTCTCAGATTAAATTTACAGTTAGATTTAATGGAGCAACTGAAGAATATTCAAGAAACAGCAATCAAGGACGATGCTAAAGGAATGAAAGGAAGAATAAAAGAATTAGAACAAGGAAGTGATGGAATTTGGAGATTCCACAAGAAAAGAATTTGGGTACCTAGGCAGGGAGAATTAAGAAATAAGATTTTAGAAGAAGCCCATAAATCTAGGTATACAATGCATCCTGGTAACAATAAGATGTACCAAGATTTAAGGAATAATTTCTGGTGGATAGGAATGAAAAAGGACATAGCTAGATATGTTTCTAAATGTCTAACTTGTTCACAAGTTAAGGCAGAACATCAGAAACCTTCAGGTCTACTACAACAATTAGAAATGCTTGTATGGAAATGGGAACTTATAACAATGGATTTTGTTACTAAGTTACCCAAAACCAGAAAAGGTAATGATGCGATTTGGGTAATTGTGGAAGAAACCTTTAGCATGGAAAGGTTAGCCAAGTTATATGTAGATGAAGTAGTATCCTTACATGGAGTTCCACTCTCCATTGTATCAGATAGAGATAGTCGTTTCACTTCCCATTTCTGGACAAGTTTCCAAGAAGCAATGGGACTACGACTAAATCTAAGCACAGCTTATCATCCTCAGACAGATGGGCAAAGTGAAAGGACGATCCAAACCCTGGAAGACATGCTTAGGGCATGTGTAATAGATTTTGGCGGAAATTGGGATGACCACCTACCTTTAATTGAATTCTCCTATAACAATAGTTATCATGCAAGCATTGAAGCTGCCCCATTCGAAGCATTGTATGGACGAAAGTGCAGAACTCCAGTCTGTTGGGCAGAAATAGGAGAAAGTCAATTATCAGGTCCTGAAATAGTACAAGAAACTACCGACAAGATCACTCAAATCAAGGAAAGACTGAAAACAGCTCGAGATCGCCAGAAGAGTTATGCAGACAATCGGCGCAAGCCGTTAGAATTCCAAGTTGGAGACGGAGTACTATTGAATTTTTCTCCTTGGAAAGGAGTAGTTCGATTTGGAAAGAAGGGAAAGCTGAGTCCAAGGTACATAGGACCATTTCCAATAATACAGCGAATAGGACCAGTTACTTATCGCTTACAACTAACTGAGGAGCTAGCTGGAGTACATGATGTGTTTCATGTATCCAATCTCAAAAAGTGTTTATCTGACGAATCTTTGGTAGTACCTCTTCAAGATGTTGAGGTAAATGAAAAGTTAAAATTTATTGAGAAGCCATTACAGATAGAAGACAGAAACATCAAGTTTCTCAAGCACATGCGACTAGTGCTGGTCAAAGTCAAGTGGGATTCAAAAAGAGGACCCGAATACACCTGGGAACTAGAATCAGAGATGAAGCGAAAGTATCCTCACTTATTTCAATGAATCTCGACGATGAGATTTTAAATAAGGTGGGGAGGATGTAAGGACTCTCAAAAATGTCCCAAATTAACCCGTAAGTAGAAACCCGGACCCCTGAAACCCTAATCCATAACAAAAATCAAGAAATCAAGATTCTTGGTCTTCAGACGGGCCGCGTAAAGGTAAGCTTAACCTTACACGGGCCGCGTCAAAGTAAGGGTTGACCGGATAAGCGTCCAGATCCACATGTCACACGCGTGGCAAGTCTAGTGATGACACCGTAGCCCTAGTCTATTAAATAGACTTCCTCGCGGGCTGCGTAAGGATCGCCTGAGGGTTCACGCGGGCCGCGACAGACCCCAATTTCACCTATAAATAGCTTTGATTAGGAGCTTTCATTCTGTGTCGAAACCAAAACTCAAAAACGAAGTTATACTGCTCCAAAGTCGAAAATACAATTAATATAGCGAGGTGCTGCTACGATACAGGGTATTAACTCGATCGCTGCTATGATTCAATGTCCGATCGATTGAAAACTATCCAATGAATGTTTAAGTGCTGCTCAAATTAGGGTTATACTTTGTCATTCGTCGTGAATTCGATGGATGTTTAAGTATTGCACTTTGCCATTCATTGTGAGGGTTTTAATCTCGTGAGTTATCATAAATGTTGTATTAGTTACTGACCTAGTTCGTGTGCATTGTTATTTACATTAGGTTACAAGGCTAATCAGTAGGCTAAGCTCTGTCTGATTAAACTTGCAATGTGAGTTATTCTCTTTTATCAAAAGTATTTTACAATACTCCATTTTCAAAAGTTATAATTACAGGGATTAAGTCATGGTTATCTTGAATCACTGGCTAGTGGGGTATTGTGCACAATACTAATTTCTCATGGGTTAGGCTAATAAATCCTAACAGTGATAAACGTCACTACTTGGGGAAAGACCCAATAGTGGTATGACCATCGTCACCAGGTGACACGGCGCCAGATAAAAATAAGATAGAAGCCATTGTAATCGCTCTTATGTTGTAATTTATAACCATGTGTCGTTTTATCAAATTTGAATAACTCGCCAACATTTCTCCGCTGATAAAATATTTTTAAAACATGTTTCAGGCGACCTGCTGTAAATCAAGGAAACGTGCTACAGAGCACTAACCAGCTTGAAGAGGTGGCTCAGTTAAAATGAATAAACATGTTTTATAAATCAGGGAATTCACTTGTGAAATTCCTCTATTGTAACTTTCGGGGTTTATCCCGAATTATGAAATAAAATAATCGGGCATTTAAAGTTTTAAAAAGATCCTGTTAAAATCTTCCGCTGTCGCATCAATTAATAAATACCACGGGTTCCTATCCCGCGGCTCTTGACCGGGTAAAATCGGGGCTGGGGCCGTGACACTTAGTAAATTGGATAGATTTCTAGTTTGCTCTGAATTCTTTAATAGATGGCATTCTGCGTGTGTGAGAGCTATGCCTTTTCGATTCTCCGATCATTGTCTGATTATCTTAGAATTGGTTGATTAAAAAATTCGGCCCTCGTCCTTTCCGGGTTTATAATTCTTGGATTGGGAAACCGGGTTTTGAGAATGTTGTCAAATCGGCAGTGGATGGTTTTGAGCCGTTTGATCCTTCTGACTCAAGCGTTACAACTAAATTTGCTAGAATCAGAGCTTTTCTTAAGATTTGGAGGGACGATTTTTTGGCCAAAGAAAATGAATCTGAAAAGTTAGCCCTATCAGAACTTGAAAAGATGGAATTAGACTTGGAATCGAGGGATCTCTCAAAAGAAGAAGAGTGGATTATGGCGGAAAATAGGAAAATTATCAACGAGATTGAAGAAAGGAAGAACTTGGATATTAAACAAAGAGCGCGTGTTAAGTGGGCTATCGAAGGAGACGAGAACTCAAATTTTTTCACACCTTGATGAATAACAGGAAAGCATCTAATAGAATACATGGTTTCTCGATCAATGGAGAATGGTGCTCTAAACCGACCAAGATCAAGAAACAAGTTTTCTCGTTTTTCCGTGACAAATTCAAAGAAGCTTCCCCGATTAGACCCGAATTGTTCTGCCACAACATTAAAAAGATTACAGAAGTTGAGAGTGGTATGTTGGTAGAACCATTTTCGGATCTAGAGATCAAGAATGCAGTTTTTGAGTGTGGTGATGACCGATCGCCGGGCCCCGAAGGCTTCAGTTTTAAATTCATCAAATACTTTTGGGATATTTTCAAAGATGATTTCGTGAGAATTTTTTATTCGTTTCACAATAGCGGAGAAATTAGTAGCGATAGTGGGGCATCTTTTTTCGCTCTTATTCCCAAAGTTCCTGATCCAGTTACCCTTAACAACTATAAGCCGATTAACTTGGTTGGAGTTATTAGCAAGTTTATTTCTAAAGTGATGGTTAATCGAATGAGGATGGTATTGGATGGCGTCATTTCCGAATCCTAATCGGCGTTCTTAAAAGGAATATTCATATTGGATGGTCCCTTAATCGTTAATGAGCTCATTTCATGGATCAAAAAGAGGAAATCGAAAGCTTTTTTCCTTAAAATCGACTTTGGAAAGGCCTATGATAACGTGAGTTGGATCTTGGTGATCAACGTGCTTACTCAAATGGGTTTTCCGAATAGGTGGTGTAAATGGATTTCGGGTATTCTTGCTTCGGCTAGTTCGTCCGTTTTGGTGAATGGAGCTCCAATATTCAAATTTAGATGCGAAAAAGGCATGAGACAAGGGTACCCGTAATCTCATTTTCTTTTCTTAGTGGTAATGGAGGCTTTATCTTGTATGATTAATGTCACGGCCCCCGACCCAGTTTCCTGGTCCAGAAGCCGCGGGACAGAGACCCGTGGTATTGGTGGTTGATTTGGCAGCGGAAATTTTAACAGGATCGTTTAAACTGAAAACACCCAATTATTTTATTTCAAGTTTCGGGAAAAACCCTGTGATTTACAATAAAGGAATTTCACTGGGAAATCCCCTGATTACAAAACATGTTTATTTATTTACTGAGCCACTTCATTCAAGCTGGAGTGCCACACGGCACTTTTCCTTGTTCACAGTAAATCACCTGAAACATGTTTAAAAAGATTTTATCAGCGGGGAAATACTGGCGAGTCATTCAATTTGTACAAAAAGACACATTGTTATAATCTACAGCATTAAGAGCGATTACAATGTTTATATATCAACTAATTACCCCAAATCGGTATTTTTCACTCGACCGTATCTGTGACTATGGTCATATCACCCATTGGCTAACCCGTTGTCCAATGGTGACGGTTATCAAGTAATGTATACAAAACCCCACATACCGGCAGTAATTGAAGATTATGAAGACCTAATCCCTGTAATTATAACTTTGAAAATAAATAGGGTTTTGGAAAAAAAATTGGTAAAAAGAGAATGACTCACATTGCAAGTTTAAACGGACAGAGTCTGCCTACTGATTAAGCTTTGTAACCTAGTTAAATAATGCCAACAAAACTAGGTTAGTAACTTAATACAACATTTACGATAACTCACGAGATCAAAACCCACACGACGAATGACAAAGTATAGTCCGAATTCAGGCAGCACTTAAACATCCATCGGATCGGTTTCAATCGATCGGACATTATATCGTAGCAGTGATCGAGTTATTACCCTGTGATCGTAGCAGCGTCTCGACACTTAAAGACACTGTTTTGAGCAGATTATAACGTTTTTGTGAAAATTTTCGAGCACAGGTGAACTGCCCATGCACGACCTATTTATAGCTGAAAATTGAGTTCCTCACGGCCCGTGTAAACCTGAACGAATGTCCTTCGCGACCCACGAGGGCCACCCAAGCTACGGCTAGGGATGCCGTGTCACCCCTAGGTCTGCCACATGTACGACACGTGGCCTTAAAGCTTATTGATGCGTGTGAAGTGTTATATATATTAGGTGTATATTTTAAGCCCTTTTTAACACTTATTTTAGCCAAGTTTTAAATTTATAAAACACGATATTTCACTAACACTAAACACACATATGGGCAAGTGCACCCATCGTTGAGTGTAGTATAACGTTGGTAAGATACCGAGGTCGTCCAAGGACACAAGGGCTTTTAGTACCGGTTTATCCTCAACGTCTAATCAAAATAAAAGTTTAGAAAAATGTTTAAAACTAGGAAAAATAAAAACTAACTAAAATGCTGAAAATAAAAATAAAAGAAAAACAGATAGACAAGATGAATCACTTGGTTCCGACTCGTATCTAGTATAACCTTTGATTATTTCCGCACTTTTGCACATAATTAAGAGATTATCTTAGTTATTGTAGTAGGCCCCTCTTTTGAAGGTGACGTTACCCTCACCCCAGTAGTTTGAGTCAGCAAGGATACAATCCTAAAAGGGTGGATTATTGGAAGATAATGAATTAAGTTATTAATGCAGTATTGTGGTAGGCCCCGCTTTTGGCGGTGACGTTACCCTCGGCTAAGTAGTCTGAGTCAGCAGGGATACAGTCCTAAGTAGCCGGGTTATAGTATTAATAGTAGTTAACTTATGAGGGGATCAAAGAGTTTTGGACCCCCGCCATCCAATACCGTGAAGCATTGAAGGAGGTCCTACTAAATTTGACCCAGGTCCATTACAGGACCTCTAAACGCTGAACAATGGCAAGACCTTTACCAAACCGTTCCCTTAACCCCCGACCAGGTAGCCAACATACCTCCATATAGACCGTGGAGATATGAATGGTGAAAATCCTTTATTTTATATAGACAGTAAAATAATGCCAAGACACCACGGACAAACGATAAGGAAAGATCACCTTCAACATAAGTAACTAGTTATTAAAGTCATTAATACAAAACCAAATAAAAAGTGCAAAAGATTAGAAATAAAAAGTATTATACTAGACACTTTGTCTTCACCAAGTGATGTAAGAGACTTAGGCAAACATGGCCTTGATTGTCAAGAACTCTTACGATCAATCTTGGATCCCGAGACGACTCACACACTCTACGATGGACAATGGATGATGGTGGTGGATGATGGTGTTGTGATGGTGGTGGGTGGTGGATGAAGTGTGAGAGAGGTGGTGTGCCAAGGGATGAGATGAAATGAATCCAAGCACTCCTATTTATAGGCTGAACAGAGAGCTGGGCACGGCCCCGTGCCTGTCTGACACTCTCTCTCCTCATTAATTGTAATTCGCAATTACAATAAATGCGCCTGCTGTACTTTCGACACGCCCCCGTGTCCGATGGGCACGGCCCGTGGTGGGCAATAGAAGCTTCTATAGATTTGTCTTTTCTGCTGCTTCATGGGCACGGCCCCGTGCTGGCTGAGCACGGGGCGTGTTCAGTCTTCTGACTTCTCTAATTTGCTTTGGAAGGTGCCGTTGAGGGGTCGGGCAGTCCACTAATGTTCCTTTCCTTGTATTTATGTTGGATTTAGCTGTCTTTTTGCTTCTTTTGTGTTTTTGAGCTCATTTAATCCTGAAAATACAAAAGGAAGACAAAAACACTCTTTTTCCGATATTAGTACTTAAAAAGGGTTAGTTTTATGCCTTGTTTGATGTAATTTATATGTTGCATTTTGCACACATCAAATACCCCCACACTTGAACTTTTGCTTGTCCTCAAGCAAAACTCTTTAATATGTGGCTTACACTCCCAAATGGAATAGGTAGAAGAGAAGGTTTTTGGGCTTGTCGTAGAGTGTCGGGATGTCCAAGATCTTTTTGGGTTTATTTTTATTTATTTACAATCCTATTCGTAATGATTTATTTAGAACGTTTCATAGGAGAAACTATTTAATTGGGCATAACATGCCTTTTTAAAATTCCATTTATATACAAGCTCGCATACCTCACGGGAGAAATCACTCACACTCGGCCGAAGGTGTATTTTTAGTGAATCACTCGAGAGCGGCATGGAACTTATTCCTACCATAGGCTTGCCAAGCAATCAATCCTCCTCCTTTTTAACTTTTATACCGTTGTAAATATCAAGAGGACTTTGTGGGTTAAGGGTTAGGCTTGGGTTAAAGGTAGGTGGTTGGGAAAGTGGTTAGTGGTTAGTAGAAAAAGGGCGAAAAGGCGTAACAAGTGTCGGTTTCGTAAGATTTTCTATTTTTGCAACTTTTTATTTTGATGAAGCTTTTATTCAAACAAGGTTATTTTTGATAAACTTGTTTGTTTATTTTCTTTTTGCTTCATCATCAACACAAAATTTTTTTATTTATTTATTTTTTTTGATCATACGAAAAACCGAACTTGTTACTAAAACAAAGGGTTAAAAATGAAAAAGGTTTTGGTGGGTAAAAGGGTTTTTTTTTTTTTTTTTTTTTTTTGGGTGATGAAATGAAAAGGTTTAGGCTCAAAGGGGTTAACTAGGGGGATTTTTGAGTAGGTAGTAAAAGAAAAAGAAAAATAATGGTGTAGAAATAAAAAGGGTTAGTCCTAATGCCTCCATCATTTACTTACTCGGGTTTAAGTTGATAAGGACCGGGAATGTATCGTCATGGCAAGTTCTAGAGTCGTAAGAACCAAGCGGCTATTCACACAAGAAACGAAAAATGAGCATTTAGTTTTAATGATATGTAATTGTATGCTCAATAAAGGCTCAAAACTCACTTTTGTGGGAATGGGTTTTTTTTTATGTGATCAAGTATATATAATCAAATTTTAACTAAGTTTGCCATGCCTTTTCATAATTTTCTTATGTTGGTTCTTTTTATCACTACGCTATCGGTTGTAAATTCTTAAAAATATACCCTTTTTGAGAACTTGAATTTCCCAAGTTAAACCTAGACAAGTAAAACAAATGAAATTTTTGAAAAAATTTGGGGTGATTAGCGGTTCCAATAGAGTTTTGTGTAAGGCTTGTATTTAGGACTTGCAAAATTCAAGGTTTTAGCATTCCCCCCACACTTAAATTACACATTGTCCTCAATGTGTCCCAAAAATAAATTTTTAGGTTGATTAGATGTGTAAAATAGTGTTTAAAAAGCAAAAAATTGTGTTACTGGGCACTGAACACGGCCCCGTGTTATCCGGGCACGGCCCCGTGTTCAAGTGCCAGTAACAAAATTAAAATAAGAGAGACAGAAGTCTGGACACGGGGGTGTGTTGGGTGAACACGGCCCGTGTCCAGGTACCTGAACTGGGCGTTTTTCTGCAGGTGGTTCAACACGGGGCCGTGTTGGTTGGGCACGGCCCGTGTTGAACCTTCTGAAATGGAGAGAATTGTCGGGTTGCCTTGTTCTTGTGCATGAGTTCATTTTTCTCGTTCCCCTTTTCATCCTTTACCACCATGAGTGTGTTTTATTCCTGAAAATTAAAACTAACTAGAAAACATAAAAATAAATCTAAATTAAACTAAGGATAGTTCCGTGGAATGCCTCCATGGTGCGCCACGTTTATAAGGGTCCTTGGCTAGACCCAAAGCCTGGTCATATGTTACCCAAGTGGGATGTCTTGCATCCCATGTTACACCGTCGGAGAGCGTCATCCAAGCTTGAGTCTATGACCTTCATGTAGTTGACCGGATCTTCTTCCTCTACTCGCCTTCCACATTCAAATTTCACTTCCTCATCCCCAAACTTCAATGTTAGAGTTCCGTCATTCATATCCACCAATGCTTGTGCGGTGGCTAGAAATGGCCTCCCGAGGATGAGAGGAACATCGGTGTCTTCTTCCATGTCTAGGATGACAAAGTCGGTTGGAAAGACGAATTTGTCAACCTTGACTAGCAGATTTTCGGCGACACCTTGTGGGAATTTGATGGACCTGTCGGCGAGTTGTATGCTCATCTTTGTAGGGCTTGTTGTTCCTAGGCCGAGTCGCTTGAACATTGATGTGGGCATGAGGTTGATGCTAGCCCCAAGATCGGCTAAAGCATTTCGGACGGGAGACTTCCCAATCGAACAAGGGATTGTGAAGCTCCCGGGGTCGAT
>JARYGA010054218.1:0-88367 GCA_030545235.1 Helianthus tuberosus
TAACTGAGTCGAGATCTCACTCGAAACCTCATTATTTTAGGCTGTTTAATGTGAACTAAGACTTAGCTTGAATGATTGGTTTTGTAAATACTTAGTTAATTAATAAGGATCAAATAATCTTTTACAAAACCAAAATGGCTTAACTTGAATGAGCTTCTGATGTATCAATTCTGGCCAAAGCTGATTTGATGCATCTATTTATTGTTCAAGTATTATAAAAGCTATGTTAAGTATGCATTACAAACGTGAAATGTCTTAATTCTAGCCAAAGCTGATTTAATTCATTTATGTTTAGCATGCTTGACAAGTGCATAACTAAAGTGATTGTCTCATTTCTGGCCAAAGCTGATTTGTCACAATAACTTTGCACACATACTTAAATGATTACATTTCTGGCCAAAGCTGATTTGTCTTTGTTTAAGTAGAATTTTACTAAGTCTATTATTTTGATGTTAGTAATAGACATATCGCAATTTCTTCACATAATGATCCTTATATTAATGATCCTTAATTAATTTTATGATCATTTCGTATGTCTTATTCTTAGTACCCATAATTTTACTCACTATAATTTACTTCTACATATATCTCATCCACTTTAATTCCTAAACCTAAAATGTTTGCTTTAATTAAAGTTTCTATTAGAATTAGCTCTTAAACTAAATCCTTGATTATTTCTTAAGACACGATAATCCTATTGCTCTCTTCTGATAAAGATTGTAAAGAAGAAAAATTAGAGCATGATGATTAGGACAAATCGAACATGATGTCTCTTATGATAATCAAGAACTCTCTAACATAATGCTGTCACTAAGGTTATTTCAGATTAAGTCTTTCCTGAGGCTAATCTCTTATATATGGAAGAATCACTAGAACTCCTAAGATGCATGCCTTCTTTAAAATTCTAAACTATAAAGTTAAGTGGTATATGTGAATACATAATGATGTACAATACCATGACCCATAAAGTTAAGGGCTTACGCATGGAAATAAGTACATTTTCCAGTACATTACATATTAAGATTTTCACTTGTACAATTTGATGCCTTATAAATCAACTATAACACTCAAACATACCAAAGTATAATGAGTGTGTTGATATGCAACATATGTATAAAGAAATAAATGTTTGAAGCTGGAAAAATAAGTTGTTACTCACTTTACAACCACTTAAAACCTTAAAAGAGTATTGTTCTAAGGTCCATAGACAAATTACAACTGTTAATTCCACCTCTAAGGTTCTTAAAGGGAAAAAAAAACTCAATGCATCATTATGTCATTCGACTAGACATAAGCAACGAGACTATCCATTATTCTAAAGAACAGTTGGATGAATTAATTAGATAGTCACTTATTAAAGATATTTAAGTCTACTAATTATAATATTCCTATTAATACATGATTAGTTGACTCTAGTTTTAAATGTTTCCTTACCAGAAATCAACAAATAATTAACATGAGAGTTAGTGACAAAGTTAAATGTTAAGGCTATAAAAACCATAATAAGCAGTCTTCTAACAACGTTTTTTCGATACCGTACATAAATTCAGAGTATTAATCAGAATATAGTATCATAATATAAGCAATGTTATGAAGGTTGTGAGGTTTACATAGTCAACATAAAGTCACACTTACCTTAAACTCTCATTTTATTTGTTCTAAACATCTGGATTGAAACATTATTAAGATAAAACTAGATGATACTTTACATTTTCACAACTTTTGTCATCATGCAAATGAAAAATTTGACAAAAGGAAAAATGAGACTTACAAATTTCATCCATTATAACCAAAATTCATGAGAAATCATGACATGGTTAATGAGGATGATTTCTTATCTAATCTCATTCTAAGTGTTTTTAAATCATGACGTTATAGCCCTAAATATTACTTGGCTTAATGAATAAGTATGGGTCCATCATAAGTCATTCATTGACATTCGTGGAACTTATTCCAAATGGAATATTCAGACATAATTCATTTATCATTTAAAAGACTATCAACTTGTATCTAAATTTTGTCGCATATAGCCCACGGTCTTATAAGAAATCTATTCATATATGTACTTAATAAGATTTCTATTAGATATGTCCCTAAAGTTTCTTATGATATCTGGACATTAAAGAAATCAAATAAAGTCTAACGTATATATGATAGGTTCCCACGTCACGTACCTCATTGAAACTTCTCTTGTAGCATTTCTAGAGATATTAAAGATCAGTGGGAGCATTAAGTGTCTTAATAATAACTTGCAATAGTTGCAAGAGGTGGGGGAGTGAAAATTTTACATTACCTAAATTTACACTTCTTGTACAAGACACTGCTCCATCTTGACACTGTTCTATCATAACTTGCCTCCTTAAAATCTAATGCTACACTTACAAAAGTTTCATTGTTGCTTAATTGTGGGCACACTTAGATTTCTTATCTAAACTAACATAATCCTCAACAAGAGAAACTACAATGACTAACGTCATTAATATGTTCATTAATATGTTTTCTCTATTAGAATTTGTTTGATCGTTAAATAATGACCCTAAGCATGCTGAGTTCCTAAAGATTTCTAACGTCAGTGGGAGTAGTCAAAGTCCTTATCATGACTTGCAAGGAATACAAGAGGCGGGGGGAAGAGTGTCATTAAATTTCACTCCGATTACACCTCTTGTACACCATACTGCACTAACTCTTACAAACTTAGAATCCTGAAAATGATAGCAACCTAATCAAGAGCTAATCCATAAAACTGAAACTTCTAACAAACCCAATAATCAACTCAGGAGGTCATCTAGGTTTAAAAACCTATTAACTTTGATGATTACATAACCTCCCTAATTGAAGTTAAAATGGATTTTGGAAAACTTTACCGATCCTATCTCTTCTAACTAAGCCATTAGTGCCAATCAATCTTCTGAATGGAATAAAACAGTTTTCTAGTAAAACTGATTTTATGTGTTCGCATAACGTTTGGGATTTGATTGAATAACCTAAGAGTGTTCATAACTAAACCAAATCCTGATATAAACGTTAAGACACAAAGAAGCATGATTGATTGTCAAAGGTTGTACTCAGGAAGAGATAAATTATTAAAGAATCTTTATTACATATCTAACAAAAGATTTCTTTTAGGATCATCACTGTTCTAGTAGCTTATAATAGTTTTGAGCTACATTAGATGAACATTAAAACAATTTTCCCTAACAAATGGCTGACATATTTACATGTTCATAAAACAACCTGAAAGTTCCAAACTGAAGGTTAAAGAACACTTTATTTGTAAGCCAATAAAATCCATGTATGGGCTAATGCAAACATCATAATGTGATGAAATGTTAACTTAATTATTTTCATCAACAAACAAGTGGATTAATGTACCTACCTCAAAATGAGTGGGAGCAACTAAGATAAACTTGTCTATATAGATGATATTCTTTTGACAAGTAGATGTTACATAAGTCAAAGCATTGTTAACACAAACTTTGATATAATAGATCTCAGAGATATCTCTTACATAATAGATATCATAACATGTTGAGATAGACCAAATGGGACATTACTTCCGTTCCATAAGTTTAACATTAAATTGGTCCTTACATATGTAACAAACAATACTGCTCTCCTTTAGAGGATAATAGGATAAATGAGATTATTTCTTACGCTTCATTAATTAGAAGCCTTATGTAAGTTTAAGTCTATACTCGTTTAGATATTACTCACATTGCAACACACTAGATATGTCTAGATTAATGTGAAGCATTAAATAGAGTATTACAATATATTTAAAAGAAATGAGAGGCTATAATTTAAAGAAGAAGTGAGAACTCAAACCGGTTTATTACTCTAACTTTGTAATATTCAAAGATGACAAAATGTAATTTCGGGTATATCTTTATGTCAGCAGACAAAACCTATCTCATGGAGGAGTCATAATAAACTGATAACAACCTAAGTTATAACGACATAATATATTGTTGATCACAAAGCAATAGTCACTAAATGTTGTTGAAAATTTATCAGTGGACTCATAAGTTTATTAACTCCATATAATTAATATATTGAAGACTTATTGTGATAAAGTCAGCTACCATGTCTCCTTGAACAGTAACAGTTCGAGAGGTGCTGCATTGAATTTCGATACACAATTAATTATTCGTTTATGAACGAATTGAGGAAACTAAATCTTTGTATCGAATGCATTCATGATATGCTTAAGGATCCTATAACTAAAAGTCTATCACCCATAACTATTATGTAAGCGCTTATAATAATCACGGGTTTATTGATGACTATGTACAATTGCATATCGTACTAAGAATGATTAACTTTTAATATTCCTCATCAGTTTGATTTTGTATGTCTCTTACATATGTTCTGCCGGTGTAATGACATATAGACAACTATAAATACAAATCAAACGCTAAATGGCTTGTTTGTATTTTGATCATAACTGTTAGGTTTTAAATTAAGGCTATAGTATGACTAATGGGGGTCCTGAGTCGCATAATGATTCAACGGCTGTATTTCTCTGCTATAGTACTTGTTTAAGGCTAAAATGAGTATTAACTTCTGATCAGACTAACTAATACTCATGATAAATGATTATTCGGCTAAGTGGGAGAATGTAAGATTAAATATTTTATTTATATATTTAATCTAGTAGCCATCATTATCATTTATATAATATGGATCAAAATATATTAAAACCTATAATAAATTAGTTGGTAATTGTTGATGGGCCAGATTACCCTAATTAACTAATTAGGTTTCCCCATGGGTGTATATAAGGAGATTACTAGAGAGGGATTAGGGTTAGACATTCATAACATCACACTCAATATCGCCCCTCCTCTCTCTCCATTACTACGAGTTCTTCAACCCTAAAGAACTCGGTACTACCATCGAGAAGATACATCCTAAAGGGGAACCAGACCAATCTGACGAATATGACGTCTACTTCCCTCTCTGGTGTGGTGACTGCTAATCAGGTACACACCTCTTATTTTATTGTTCATGATTGAATTTACATCATTAGGGTTCATGTTTTACCTTTGTTCTTATGATATAATCAACAGAAATAGCTAAGCATGATTTGTAAATACATATCTTTAGTTGTAAATCTAACATTGCATATTACAGAAAACGCAAACCATGTTACATGTTGGTTCAGTTCGATTAAGTCGGTTATGACAGACACCATAACCAAGACCGACACACAATTTCGGTTAACTGGTTATTCCTTAACTGAATCGTCGATAAATTGTTCGGTTTGGTTGAGTCGGTTACAGCCCAGTTAATTCGGTTATTTACTCACCCCTAGTGTATTAATTCCATAATTTGAATTTGAATAAATAGTGTAACCAATGGGTCAGATTCAAAATCAAAAATTAGGTTCAACCTGGCAAGTAGTTTAATTATAAGAGTGCTAAATAGTTTTTTACTGGTATGAAGACTATGAACACATATATGATGATAAAAAAGTTTGTGCATACCCGAGTTTGTAGCGCTATCATCTCCCTTGCAAACTTCAGTCTACAATTTCAGCAAGTTGTTTTAGAACATTTGGCTCAATTAGATTCAAGATACCCGAATCAACCACTTGATCTAATTTCGGAGATTCACATGTTGATGAACCTATTTTGGATGACCCAAAATTTAATCCTATCCACCCAATTCTCATCCGAATTCATGCTTTTTATATCATAATTGAGGATTCATGATATCAAATTCCTATAGATATCATATTGGATTTCACTTAGCATGTGCTTATAAACAATTGTCTATGCTTTTGTAAGTTTGTAACAATATCTCAAATCGCTTCTTCGTTTTCCTCATATTTTCAAGATTCTTATAGAACTCAAGGTATCTTCTGGCTATTCAAAACACATTTTGAAAATAGGATAAGGTTAGCAAAGCATTGTTGACATGCTTATACCTAATCCTTTATAAACTTTCCCAAATCTTTTGTATACATATCCAAATCCCCATTCTTTAATCTTAAAAGACATATACTCCATTATGAAGGTAGTCTAGACCACATGAATCACTTCTTACTATACTTAGTAGTTACGCCGAATATGTGTACCTTTGCAAATACCCCCTTTCCGATTATCAGTTCATCATCAACATCTGTGGCTGCAGATTGCTGGCGACATACTGAGATCGATGAAGATAAAGTGTTCCCGTCACCTGAGGGGTGGGTGGAGATGCAAGGAGACCAACCGGGTTAACAAAACTTCTATTGATATTAACCAATTGGGTTTTCAATACAAATAAGAGTTCCCCAAGAAAATGAGCAAGCCCAATTAAACACTCTATGTTGGCTTTTCACTTAAATACAATGTTGTAAAAATCGGTATTAATTGGTGCCTAGGCGCTAGTCGAGCGTTGGCTGATTAATTTTGAGCTAGTCGGATCATTAGTCGGTAGTCGGTCCAAGTCGGTGTAAGACGGCCCAAGTCAGCCAAATCGTTTCTAGTCGGCCCACTTTTTTTAGCTTAAATCTGGCCCATATAAATGTTTTTAACCATTAAATACATGGCCCAAGTTGTCTAGTTCTAATCTGGCAAAAAAAAAACATGTTTCTAACCCATTAAAACATATTCCATGAGACCATGATTGATATGTTAATGTTTGAATGTTTAAATACTTAAATTGCTATGTTTTAAACTTTGTTGTTTGAATTTTGAACTATTTTTAAGTATTATATTGATATTAATGTGTGTATTGAATGTTTAAATACTTGATTTGCTATGTTTTAAACTTAGTTTTTTGAATTTTAAACTATTTTTAAATATTATATTGATATTAATGTACGTGTATATATATAAATTTAAAATTTATATATAAAAATTACGATCCGATTAATCCTGATTAATCCCTAGTCAGTACTCCACCGCCCGACTAGCGCCTAGTTATCTCTACAACACTACTTAAATATTATTAGTTTTTCTTTTTTAACGATAAATTTGGATCACTGACGGACTATTGAAGTACCATCGTGCCACCAGCGGAACCACCCGATCATATCCATCTCCACTAGCCTATAATGTCTATACACCAATTCAGGAGGACACCCAATAAATTTGGTAAAAACTCCCTCTTGTGGAAAACGAACCCAGAACCTAATGGTCCATAAGCGTTACTTAAAATTTTAGTAATACTAAATCTAAATAAGGGTCAAAACATACAAAAAAGAAAGAGTAAACTGCTAAAATGGTCCCTGAGATTTGGTTACTTTTGCCACTTTAGTCCAAAACTCAAACCTTTTGAATCTGGGTCCCCGTGGTTTCAATTTTGTTGACATTTTCATCCAAAAGCAAAATCTGATCAGATTTTTCAGTTAACATCCAGATTTTTCAGTGACCAAAACATGTTGAAAATGATCAAAACCTTTGCGAGTGACCAGCACTGTATTGAGAATGATAAAAACCTGTTCAAAAAAAGTTGGATGTTAACTGAAAAATCTAACCAGGTTTTGCTTTTGGATGAAAGTGACAACAAAATTGAAACCATAGGGATCCAGATTCAAAAGGTTTAAGTTTTGAATTAAAGTGACAAAAGTGATCAAAACTCAAGGAACATTTTGACAGTTTACTCAAAAAAGGAAATATCGTGTGTTTAGGGACACTAGAGTGTGCTAGACATACTTCACTATATGCGTTGATAGTTGTAATTTTATGAAAATGTGAGATTGTTAGATTAATATGTTTAAGGCACCACATAGGACAGTGTTATTGTTGACATATGATCCTATATGATCACACATTGAGTAGAATTGTTACGACACGTTTAAATATGTTTAAACATAACCAACTTAGTCAAGATATATATAATATTATTTAGGTGAAATAATAATATAAATTATATATGTGTATATAATGTTTATTATCTAATCTAAATATTAATAAAAGATTTTATTTAATGTCATATGATATTCTCTCCTTCAAGCTCACACTTTTTATTTAGGAAAATTGGTATTTAATAAACCAACTTTTGCCCAGTTGGTAAATAATAATCCAACGTACAGAATTGGTATATAATAATCCTACCTATCAACATGTTGGCACTCAATGGACCTCCGTTAGTTTTTTTTAACTGAAGTTAGTTTTTAAGTTTTATTTATTACACAAACAGTCCCTGTAGTTGTAATTTACTATGAGTTAATAGCCAAAATGGTCCCAAAAGTTAATAGCCACACCGCCGCCACCACCACCACCACCGCACCGCCACCACCACCACCGCCACAGCACCGCCACCACCACCACCACCGCACCGCCACCACCACCACCACCACCACCATCGCCACAGCACCGCCACCACCACCACCACCGCACCGCCACCACCACCATCTGATAATAATACTTTGTGAAGGAATTCATGGAAAGTAATGATGACTTAATGATTATATTATTATTATAATAAAACCTTAAACCAAATGTCTGTCTTCTTCGTCGTTATAACAGAACTTCCAAAGCCAAAACCCTAATTTGATAAACCAACACTTCAGCCGCCAAGTTATTATGTTCCTTCTTCTTTGTTATACACAACCACACACTCAAGACCTTTCCCAACGATTCAAAGTGTCATGGATAAAAATGACGATGACCGGTGGAGATGAACGTAGTAGGAGGTGGGTAACGGAGAAGGTGGTTAGTGGTGGCTAACGCTGACGGTGGTGGTGGCAGGTTAACGGAGGTGAGATGAACGAAGTAGCAGGAGGTGTTGTGAAGGTGGTGACCGTGGAGGAGTGACGTGAACAATCACCAAAGGTGGTACTCCGGTGAATATGGTGTAGTGATGACGATGATATGATCGGAGGAGATGACTGTGATGTTCGGTCCGAGGCGAGCAGGTTGTTTGGAGATGTGATTGATTGATTGATGAAACGGTGCCTGCAAACCAACGCGAAACGATTTACCAACATTCTCACCGATATCGCCACAAACATAGTGGTGGTGGTGGCGGTGGGTGTTGGTGCGGTGGTGGTGGTGGTGGTGGCGGTGGTGGTGCGGTGGTGGTGGTGGTGGCGGTGTTGTGGTTGTGGTGGCGGTGCGGTGGCGGTGCGGTGGTGGTGGTGGTGGTGGTGGCGGTGTTGTGGCTATTAACCTCAGGGACCATTTTGGCTATTAACTCATAGTAAATTACAACTACAGGGACTGTTTGTGTAATAAATAAAACTTAAAAACTAACTTCAGTTAAAAAAAACTAACGGAGGTCCATTGAGTGCCAACATGTTGATAGGTAGGATTATTATATACCAATTCTGTACGTTGGATTATTATTTACCAACTGGGCACGGGTGAGCCCAATGGTTGCGTTTTCATAACATGAATGGTCCTTACCAGCTAACATAGTTAAATACTCCAGTTAAGTCCATGTCAAATTACCAAACTACCCTTATTTATATAAAACAAATAACCAAACTACCCTTCTTCTTCAACCTCAACCTCTAAAACATTCAACCTCAACCTCTGAAACAAGCACCACCACCACAGGTCTCTCTCTCTCTCTTCTCAAACAAGAACCACCAACACAGGTCTCTCCCTCTCTCTCTTCGAATCAGAGGTCTGGTTTTTGGGCGTATCGAATTCTCTGGTTGAATCATCCAAATTGATGCTGCATATCATCTGATCTTCACCGTTTCGATCTCATCCATGACAGGTACCTACTTCTTTTGCGATACTTTTGTCTAACTCCTAATAACGAATGAGATACGGCCTTTACAAGATGACTATCTAGGGCTGTCAAAAGTGACGAATTTACTAACTTTTCATGCTGTTTTGACCCACTAAATCTCATAACCAGCCTCTTGTGACCAAATATGAAATGTAATATGCGAAACAAGCTTTTCAACGATATAAGGCTCGTTGTCTAACTCCTAATAACGAATGAGATACGGCCTTTACAAGATGACTATCTAGGGCTGTCAAAAGTGACGAATTTACTAACTTTTCATGCTGTTTTGACCCACTAAATCTCATAACCAGCCTCTTGTGACCAAATATGAAATGTAATATGCGAAACAAGCTTTTCAACGATATAAGGCTCGTTGTCTAACTCCTAATAACGAATGAGATACGGCCTTTACAAGATGACTATCTAGGGCTGTCAAAAGTGACGAATTTACTAACTTTTCAACACAAACTTGAATCAATTCAAGTTTCATGTAGGCATTTTATCAAACACTTGATGTGCATACAATATTTTAAGCACTATGTACATGTGCTTTATGCATAATCTACTCATTCACACCACTCTTGATCAATTCAACCAATTTCACTTAGCTTCTTAGTCTACATCAAGAACATTTACCAAAACCCTAATACTCATACATTCATTCTTCAAGTTCTCATAAGTTTTAGCATCTAAGAATTGCTAGAATCTTATCATATGACTAACACAAGTGGGTTTTTACTTCAATCCTTTGCTATAATCAGATTTAAAGATAATTCGCATTCAACATAATGATATTAACCCTCATGCAAACTCAAACTCATACAATCTTCACGGATTAATCAAAACCCACTTAACAAAAAGCATCAAAACATGAAATTGAACTCACCATCTGATCAATACACTTAGATTAAAGAGTATCCAAACCCATGCATTCGATTTTCCCCTTGATCTCCTTTTCAATTTGATGATTTTTGATTGGTAGGGTTTTTGGTTCTTCCCTTGGCCCTGCTCTCGATCGCACGCCCAGAACCCCCCCCCCCCCCCAAAAAAAAACTGACTTATTTTTTTTTTTGTACTTTACTCTTTTTACCCCTCAATCTTTTAAAACTTGTCATTTATTTCATTTCATATACTAACTTGTATATAAAACCAAGTTCACTAACTTAGTTACCTCAATATCACACCATGTAAAATAAATTATTCTTGAAATTTTAACATTTGTGTTTTTTGGGCGTTACAAGTCTACCCCCCTTAAAGAAGGTTTCGTCCTCCAAACCTTTGGTATTTGTCCTCCTAGCATTTCACTGTACCCAATCAAGGAGCATACTACAATACGCATACATTCGGGATCTTGGATAACGGTCTTATTCCTAATTAGACATCATGGTAGATATTGTGCCTACCTTCTTAAGTTAAGCAATATACTTTCATAATCACATAAAAGTCAGAGTCTTATCAAAAGCTCTTAATAGTGTCGCTTTCATTTTATAATGCTAGCTACTAGCACACTTCATCGCTAGAGGTTCATTCGTTGAATTTCATTCAAGGTGTGAACATACTCGTGATCATATCAAGTTTAAGGTTTGCTTCTACCTTTCTAATTAAGTATAAGACTTTTTATACATTTACCAATCATGGTGGTTCAATAATTTTTTTTTCTCACACATACGTCATTCTTGATATTTTATTCTAGCGTTAACCATAAAAATTCCTATCCTTCACATCCCTAATTCATGTTCAACCTATTAATTCGCGTTTATGATTCATGAGTTGGACATTTCTACTAACCTCGGTCTTCTTACCATCATCAATTCCGCGATCCGGATTGGCCCACTTCTTCATGAGTTCAAGTCTGAACGAAACTAACTTCGCCCATCCATGAGATGAGCTTCCGCATCGTGCATATTCTTTTCCAAATTACCCGTTTTACTCGCTAAGTGTTCTACTGTTCTTACCTAAAAATGGAAGGTTAGTTCATTTCATTCACATTTCCTCGATTCTGGCGTTAATTAAATCATCTCATTTACATACTAGCCCTTTCTTAATTTGCATAAGCCCACGTGTCACGCAAATTCATTATACGAGAGTTTATCAAATTCTCGAAATTTTCACTCAAAACCTTTGAGATTCACTTCTTAATGGCATATTTTTCTTCTTATGTCAACTCTTAGGAATCAAACATTCCATACTATACCATACTCATTCACTATTAGTTTTGTAGGGCGTTTTCAATTTACTAATTCATACTTATCCGTCATAAATTAAAACATTTTACTTACCTCATTTCATATCGTACTTCAGCGATCCGTAAACCAGATCGATCCGCACCTTCACAAGTACCAACCGTACCAGGCCAGCTTTCATTCATCTGGGCTTCCACTCGTGCACATTCTTTCACCAATTCGATTGGTTTCAACACATTCAGAATTCCACCATTAACATCATGCAAAATCGGCGGTTAGCACCTTTCATTCAACATTCATTATACTAGATGATTACCCATCTATAATCCTTTTATTTCTTCCTACATGCATGCTATAACACATTCCACATTTCATCCCTTACATGCAATTCTTTTATTCTAGTTACTTATTTCGTCAACCTTTACCGTTTGACTTTTCGAGGTCAAACTGACATTTCTTATTTATCATAGATGTATTAAAGTACACGTTCTTACTTCTTTCCATTCATGCTTACTTGCCAAGACATTCATTACATCAATTCAGTATTCTTGCCAAAACTTACCTTTCCCAAACATACTTAAATTATTGTCCGGGTCGTAGCCCGTCATTCATTACGACTCCTAAGAATCGATTACTAACGCATCTAACACATAACATGTTCAAAACTTCTTTCTTTTGTCAAAATTTAAGTTTGCGTGCCAAACATTATGCTCGCCTACAAGTATAAAACTTACAATCAAAACATTAAATATATCGAGTTTAAATGGCAGTTACCATTTGACCCGCATGACTCATTCGTCTCCTTAACCATTCTTGCACACAAACATATTTGTGTATATAAATATAGCTAAGTTTAAGACATAACTTGGATAATATTCGCTTTTTAAGGAATGTTTAATTGCTTAATCTGTATTATCTACACATTCGAATCTTTTCATTATTATCA
The DNA here is from genome assembly GCA_030545235.1 of Helianthus tuberosus. NCBI lineage: Eukaryota > Viridiplantae > Streptophyta > Magnoliopsida > Asterales > Asteraceae > Helianthus > Helianthus tuberosus. The sequence continues at coordinate 12,802 of JARYGA010054218.1, forward strand.
TTCATTATGTTTCGAACCCGCCACGCGGTTTCTAACCTATGATTCATACTTGCATTCCTTTCATGTTTCGAATCCGTCTCGCAGATTCTAACATATCATTCACGCTTTCATTTCTTTCATGTTTCGAATCCGTCTCGCGGATTCTAACATATCATTCATGCTTTCATTTCTTTCATGTTTCGAATCCGTCTCACGGATTCTAACATATCATTCATGCTTTCATTCCTGAAAGTCTTACATTTATTTTCACCCTCACGTCCACCTACAACCTAATTCTAACGGACATACCTGTAACAATTATCACGGTCTCACGAACGTCATATGCTTCTTGTGTACTGGCCAGGTACACAATCCACATACTAGTTTCGTGTCTTCGTGTAATCGCCACCTTATGTCTGAAGAATTAAGTTTCGGCACGTGTAACATTTTCAAAACTTCCTTACCATTTCATCATTATATTTCATTTAAATTTTTATTTCACTTGCTAGATTATACCATTACATGCGCCCACGTGTTAGATTTACGTACCTGGGCCAATTTGTCTTATTACATGCCTTGATGCCGGTTCTAGACCGCATTCACGGATCATCCCCTTCAAGCAATTAAGTTTACCTTACACATAAAATACTGTTAGTTTTCTTCCAACACATACTTAAGCACATACTTACCCTTACTTCTACCTTTAGATCTTGATCGAGTCTCGGATTGTACGGGTTCCTTGTCACAAGAGCACACAGGTTTGAGTTCAAGTATTTATCTTCTCACACTTGATTTCATTCAAACCATGGCTCTGATACCAACTTATAACGCCCATATTTCTTATTCCAAATAAGTATTATTATTTACAAAATTCGGGCATGACCCGTTCGTATAATGAACAATTCCCTGTAAGAACTTAAACATGACGCAGCGGAAAATATGAGCCCAAAAATTTTCTTTCTTATTTAGACCCATTACTTATTTAAAAGCTCAAATACAAATGATAAACATTTACAAAAAAAAAGGATTAACAATAACCACATTAAAGTAACGCTTCAAGACAATACATAAATCAGACTATGTGGCCGTTCTTCCCGTACAATCCTTAATTTGGGGCTCGATCAATGCATGCTTATCTTCGATAGTAGTGGTAGAGATACGTGCAATACCTGTGAACATCACATACAACTTAACCATTAGTCATTGACAACGTTATACAACATGATTCTCGTATAATCTAATAGTGAATAACATTTAACAATGAAACTTTGATTTATTTAACTATCCTCTCGTATTTTCTTATTCAGAGATCGACTTCGATACTTCAAGAACCCGGTGTTCATATACCTGCAATACATTTCAATCTCAAACACACCATTAGCAATCATTAATGCTCGAACATAATGAAACCATTTCGTACCATTCCTTTATACATTTATAACATTTCGCATTCACAAACGTATACATTCCTAATTTTTACGTGCATTCATAGCAACCACTTCCTACTTACATATATATATATATTTTTTTTTCAGCCCCTTCACCCGGCCGGGTCGGATTAACCACCCGGCCGTATCAGTTAACCATATATTTTTCACATAACCTTCACCCGGCCGTGTCAGCTCACCACACGGCCGTGTCAGCTCTGCACTTTTCCCAGCCATTAATACTTACCGAAACGGAAATAACTCTCTCATTTTGGATCCGTTTTACCCGATTCTTTTTCCTACGCGCCCGTAATTTAATTACGGATCCGTTTATCACTTCGGGTCACATCAAAAGCTGATTTATAAGCAAACGGGTTATAAACCCCTTTATACATTATTTGACCCGTCTAATCCTACTAGTTTACTTTCATTATAAACAACTCATTTGTTATACTAAAATAATACTTACCTCAATACTTCTCATTCATTACATGATTCTTGCATATTTTTCTACACATAAATATTAAATACTACGTACAAACTAAGAAGTGAATTGGAATCACTTACATCGTGCGTCCGAGTTTGTGCATAGCTTCTTTATTTACCCTTGATCCGTTAGCCTTCCATTCTTGAGTCCATGTCAATTGGGATTCCTATCATTTCAAGTCATTACGTCCATATCATAGTTAGTATGCATGTTCGTTCATATCACATCCATTCCTAGCTCTTAGCTACATAGACTTTCATTAGTCAAGCTTATCATGCATATGACATGAACCGACAACCACAATATTCAACATTCACTCACTCAAATTTATTATCATACGTACGTACACATAATTGTTCTAACACATATACATGATTCTTTAAAATCTCATAAACATATACATAAGTCTAATCATGCCACTCGCATATTCGTTGACTTTTTAGAAAGTCAACGGTTATACCTACTTATTCACAAGATCAATTTTACACATAGTAACGCTTTAAACACACCTTAACAACTGTAAACATTCACCCGAAGCAATATTTAGTGTTTAGTACATTAGTGACTAGAAAATCATATGTTTTAAGTTCATAAAAACATTATTTCATTGCTGCATTTTTCACGCAGCAGCTGTTCGGGGTCACTTTCCCCCTTTTTAATCACATAATCTGACTTCAACTTTCAAATAAGAAATGTAATATGCGAAACAAGCTTTTCAACGATATAAGGCTCGTTGTCTAACTCCTAATAACGAATGAGATACGGCCTTTACAAGATGACTATCTAGGGCTGTCAAAAGTGACGAATTTACTAACTTTTCATGCTGTTTTGACCCACTAAATCTCATAACCAGCCTCTTGTGACCAAATATGAAATGTAATATGCGAAACAAGCTTTTCAACGATATAAGGCGCGTTGTCTAACTCCTAATAACGAATGAGATACGGCCTTTACAAGATTACTATCTAGGGCTGTCAAAAGTGACGAATTTACTAACTTTTCATGCTGTTTTGACCCACTAAATCTCATAACCAGCCTCTTGTGACCAAATATGAAATGTAATATGCGAAACAAGCTTTTCAACGATATAAGGCTCGTTGTCTAACTCCTAATAACGAATGAGATACGGCATTTACAAGATGACTATCTAGGGCTGTCAAAAGTGACGAATTTACTAACTTTTCATGCTGTTTTGACCCACTAAATCTCATAACCAGCCTCTTGTGACCAAATATGAAATGTAATATACGAAACAAGCTTTTCAACGATATAAGGCTCGTTGTCTAACTCCTAATAACGAATGAGATACGGCCTTTACAAGATGACTATCTAGGGCTGTCAAAAGTGACGAATTTACTAACTTTTCAACACAAACTTGAATCAATTCAAGTTTCATGTAGGCATTTTATCAAACACTTGATGTGCATACAATATTTTAAGCACTATGTACATGTGCTTTATGCATAATCTACTCATTCACACCACTCTTGATCAATTCAACCAATTTCACTTAGCTTCTTAGTCTACATCAAGAACATTTACCAAAACCCTAATCACTCATACATTCATTCTTCAAGTTCTCATAAGTTTTAGCATCTAAGAATTGCTAGAATCTTATCATATGACTAACACAAGTGGGTTTTTACTTCAATCCTTTGCTATAATCAGATTTAAAGATAATTCGCATTCAACATAATGATATTAACCCTCATGCAAACTCAAACTCATACAATCTTCACGGATTAATCAAAACCCACTTAACAAAAAGCATCAAAACATGAAATTGAACTCACCATATGATCAATACACTTAGATTAAAGAGTATCCAGACCCATGCATTCGATTTTCCCCTTGATCTCCTTTTCAATTTGATGATTTTTGATTGTTAGGGTTTTTGGTTCTTCCCTTGGCCCTGCTCTCGATCGCACGCCCAGAACCCCCCCAAAAACTGACTTATTTTTTTTTTTTGTACTTTACTCTTTTTACCCCTCAATCTTTTAAAACTTGTCATTTATTTCATTTCATATACTAACTTGTATATAAAACCAAGTTCACTAACTTAGTTACCTCAATATCACACCATGTAAAATAAATTATTCTTGAAATTTTAACATTTGTGTTTTTTGGGCGTTACATTTAACATGGACTTAACTGAGAAATTTAACTGATGTTAGGGCTAAGGACCAACCGAGTGCATTTTTAACAAGTTTTGGGACCACGCGTGTAATTAGTAAACCACTGGGACCAAGTCTGCAATTTTTGAAAACCACAGGGACCAACCAAGCATTTAACTCTAAAAAATCGATAGAGATTATAATAAGTATATGATCATTTTACTCTTTCAATATCAATATCATTTGATATAGATGGTTTGATTTTTTTTTCCTTTTTTAATAAATAAATAAATTATAATCATATATAAGAACTCTGTAATAACTTAAGATTCTAAAATTAGGAGTAGATTATATAAATAAAGTATCAAATTATATTTGTAATATTATTTAATGCTCATGTTGGTGTAATAAATATGTGCATTCAACTCCAACAATACACGAGTTTTTTAAAAACATAACATTTTTTGTTATTAAGTACTGGACATTACATTTACTTAAGTTGTGTAGTGTAATACACGAGATTCTAACATTGTGTGTATATATATAACTCATTCAATTTAAAAAAAAAACATACAAACAATGGTTGTTGTGACTGCTGAAACTTATAAGAAAGTTGATTATGCAAGTTTCTTTAATCGATGAATTAAATGCTTTCATATATTTATAAACTTGGTAAATATCACACATATTGATCATACACGATACAAAATTTATTTGGACATTTGAAAAACGTCTAAAATTATCGTTTTATAATTTAAATATTCATTACTAACTATTTGATTCTTTTATGGAACCGTGTAAAACACGAGGTTATAACCTAGTTTAGAGATATACTAATCGAAATAATATATATTGAATTATGATAATAATTCAAATGCAAGTGTGACTATGTTTTTATTCGTGATTGTTGTTTTCATCTTGTAATATTCGTTATTTTTAAACTTATAAATGACATAAGATTATTTTACAAGATGTAAATACCTAAATACACATTAAGAATAGCATACTCATGGATATTAATGTTTTAATCATGTCATGGGTTTTACTTAGAAATAACCGTATTACCTAAGAAATTCATCTTTTGTGGCTCATCAAAATGAAACGAAAAGGTGGAATAAATCGAAACAATATAATAGCAGACAAGTCGGCCATATCACAATTGTCCATACATATTAATTCCTAAATGTCGGTGCAATAGTACATTATCAACCTCTTCGAAATTGTCACAACTCTTTCTCCTTTACAACTTTGACCCCTCAAAGGTAGCTTTTAGACACGTTTCATACTCGTGTTCCTTTCAATCCATTTACTGTATTTTCACTTTTGGCTTCATTGTTTTGTAGATAGAGAACACAAAATGTGGTGGAGTGTTGGAGAAATAATTGGTGTTATTTGTGATTCAGGTTCGATTCTCACTTTCCTCATTGTTTTCTGTGACATCCAGGTGAAGAGCGAATACGGGTGGCGCCGGTTCGACTTGGATGAGAGGCAATGTTTTACCGATTATTTCACTAGTGTGCCTTTGGGCGGGTGGAGCTTGGGCTTCCGTGCATCTGGGGAGAGCCAAGGGGCTGGCGGCTGTCGAGTAGTCGACTTTGGCCACAGCGTCCGGTGTCACGATGGTTGACACGTCGTTCCTTGCCGTTTAAAAAAATTAAAAGAATATTAATGACACATATTTATTAAAGATTTCTGAAATTTGCCATTTCTGTTTCTATTTATGGCTTTGTTTACTTCGCTGGTCATTTTTATCAAGTATAATTATTGTTCATCTAATTATATCCGAGCATGTGAATTTTTTTCTTTCAACCTTTTGTAAGATTATTGTTATTTTATTACTTAAATATTACAAATTCCTAATTTGCTGACCACATGTAGACAACTAATTCTTTTAACAACCGAGTCGTTTAATTCGATAGTTCGAAAATTGGTAAAAAAAATTTGTATGTTTTTTAGGCTTTTTTTAGTTAGTTTTTCGAGTTTTTACGATAACTAGTGATTTTCATTTGAACATTTCCCATCAATTTATTAAACACATTGTTTATTTTTAGTTTTAACATATATTAAGAGTTGTTACACAATATAAATAAAGAATTGTTGCATACATCTGTAAGCCTTTAATACATTTACTTTTTTTAAAATTTATTTTTTCTTAATAACTTATGCTTTTTATTTTGAAAAAATTAATACACATGTGCATTTAGTATTTTATTAATATTTTGGTATAAATTTTGTTCAAAACCAAGCATCAAAGTTATAATCAGTACAAATACCATAACAAACCGAACTAATGCCGACATAATTCCGGCCGCGAAGCGCGGAAGAATCAACATGTTATTATTATGTGATGTGATTTGTTTTGTGTAATTAAGTTAGGTTTAAATATCTTTAAGCCAAACGGGTTTTACCGGTAACTTTATCGTTGTGTCTATGGGCGGGTGGGTTATCGGGTTCTCCCCGGGATTGGTGGTGGACTCGGGTACTCTCGGAGTATTCTGTTTGGTCCAGTGGGTGCCCCAAAAGTGCTCGGAATTGATTCTGTTGGCCCTTAAAAAAAATTAGGTTTAAATGTAAATTTTCTGAATGTAAATATTTGTTGTGTGTTTGAACTTTTTAATCAATGGTTTTGTAATGGAGTAATTTAGCACTAAATGAAGTTTTTTTTATAGCACTAAGTTCTTAGACTTTAGAGTAAAATGTCAAAATCGTCTCTCTGAAACTTGAAGATTTTAGTTGTTACATCTAAAAAAAGAATTTTTACAATTGGACCTCTGACGTTTCATTTTTGTTGTTTTTTTCATACAAATCACTAACTGGATTAAAATGTATCGTTAACTCAGGGACGATTTTGGCAATTTCATTAACTCAGAGATGATTTTGTCATTTTAACCATTCATTCTTTTGTTTTTAAATATAAAAACAATAAATATAATTATAAATATAATATATATACATATACACACATTTATATATATACACATACTTTTCAAGTCGTTTACTTTTTCGCTTGAGTTTATTTTTTTGAGTAAATTACAAAAATCGTCCTTTATATATGTTACTTATTGCAAAATGTGCCTTTTATCTTCAATAATTACAGAAAACGTACTTGATGTTTGCAAACCCTTGCAAGTTATGTCCTTTAGCCCTAACCCAATTAATATTGTGTGGTTAAATCTGACCAAATAGACCCCACATGAGGGTATTTTGGTCATTTTACTCTCATGTGGGTCCATTTGTTCATATTTAACCACAAAAATAACCTCATGTGGGGTCCATTTAGTCAGATTTAACCACAAAAATTAACTGAATTAGGGCTAAAGGACATAACTTGCAAAGGTTTGCAAACATCGAATACGTTTTCTGTAATTATTAAAGACAAATGACAAAGTTTGCAATAAATGACATACATAAATGACGATTTTTGTAATTTACTCTTTTTTTTTACCCCATTCTCCGTATATGTTTATTTTAGTTGCATTTTCTTTCCAAGTCGTTTATTTTTCCGCCTGTTTTTGTTTAGTTTCAATCTATGATGACCCAAATGCCTTTACAAAATGGGCAGTGAAAGTGGTGCAGCATTTAGGAGTCTTATCAATAGACGAAAAAAGATTTAAAACGAATTTACAAGAAAAATCAGTTTAGATGATGAGGAATTTGATGCAGGTGCAGCATCACAATTCAGATCGGTTGATATTAGACTAAACGGTATGGGGGTCGGCCTTGGCCCGGCGAGGCCCGGCGCCGCACCCCCACACCGCCCCCCTATGGTTTGTCCCGGCTTCTCCGTCACTCAGAAGACGCATGTGACGGGCCTCATTTTCAAAAATATAGCCGTTATTAACGGCTAGTTAAAATTAAAATTACAAGAAAACGCATTACCCCCATACTATATAATAAAGAACCCTATACGACAACAAAAGAGTTACATATCTAGAGTACTAGGTTAGAACCCCGTGTAATATACAGGTTGAATAAATGTAATTTTATATACCAAATAATAAAATAATATCTTTAAAAATCTCATTTATTACATGAGTTGAATAAATGTAATTTTATATATTAAATAATAAAAATAAGTTATATCTTTAAGAAACCCGTGTATTGTACGGGTTGAGTAAATTTAATTTTATGTATTATATAATGAAAAAAGTTACATTTTTAAGAGCCTCATGTATTGTATGGGTTGAACACATGTAATTTTGTATACCAATCAATAAAATGTTATATCATGTTATATCTTTTTATACCCTGTGTATTATACGGATTGAATAAATCTAATTTTGTATACCACATAATAAAAAAAGTTATATTTTTAGATACCCGGTGTATTACACGAGTTGCATAAATGTAATTTTGTATAGTAAATTATAATAATATTATATCTTTAAAAAACCTCATTTATTACACGGGTTGAATGAATCTAATAAAAATTATATCTTTAAAAAAACTAACGGATATACTCGATATATGATGCATGGGGTGATTGCGGTGATGGTTCTTATAAATGTCACGTAAACATAGTGAATACCGTATTTGAGTTGATAATTGAACACGAAAATAAAAATATAGAACCAATAAACATTGATTAATATTTTTGTTTACCCCTTATATACATTTTTGAAATAGATTATACCCTTTAACTACTTTAGTTTAATAAAATAAATAAATCATTTACATTTTATTAATTTATATTTAGCGTACGTCTTTTTTTTTTAATTTTAGGATAAATAATTTTGAAATCGAGTAAATTGTCAAAATCGTCCCTGAGGTTTGGACATGTTTGCTATTTTCATCCAAAACGACTTTTTTGTACAATATAGTCCTTCACTTTTGACATTTTTTTCCATTTCATCCAAACATCTAATTTGCTTTTTTTTTCTATCAAACATTTGGATGAAAATGAAAAAAAAAAAAACCAAAATCTTAGGGACGATTTTGGCAAAAAAAAAAGTCAGACATTTGGATGAAAATGACAAAAAATCCCAAAAGTGAAGGACTATATGGTACAAAAAAATTGTTTTGGATGAAAATGACAAAAATACCCAAACACCAGGGACAATTTTGACAATTTACTCATTGTTTTGGATGAAAATTACAAAAATACCCAAACACCAGGGACAATTTTGACAATTTACTCATTGTTTTGGATGAAAATTACAAAAATACCCAAACACCAGGGACAATTTTAACAATTTACTCTTTGAAATCTAATAAATATTTCAAAATATTATATTATCTCCTATACAAATTGTTTAAATTTATATTAAATTTAATTTTATATTTATCTTTTAATTAATATTAATTATTTATAATTAAGTTGGATAGAGAGGAAAAAACTAAAAAATAGATGGCTTTAATGAATGACATGTGTCACTTTATTGGTTTCTTTTATTATATAGTATAGATATAGATTAGATAATCCTTTTGCCCTTATCAGTTATCACCTACTCACCAGACCTCTTGTTTTCCGTCTTTTTGGCAGCCAAGTATGACGTTTATAACAACCCTCTTAGCTAGTCAATAAGATGGAGAAATAAGGGTACGAGTGAGATGTGACTGTGTATGGTGATTGATTTATGTTGGAAATCAGCCACTTAATCAAACACGATTTGAACAAACTATTCGACTATTTTATTATTTATCATTTAAAAGCACACTACTTACAATAACCTAACCATCTATTTATACTAAACTCATTATAGTCGTAACCCAACTCAAACTCTATTTAATTAAATAAATTAACCAACTAGATAAACATATCTAATTCAAATTACAATTATCCATAATTAAATATAAAAAACTCGATAAACATTTCACCATAATTATCCATAACCCGTCTTTCTCTCTTTAAATCAAATATTAACCCTCTTCATATTATACACCATTTGTGGTGGTCTCACGGCTGAAGTAATGTGTAGATAATTTAAATGATTCATTCCAATTACAACTGAGTTTAGTCTAATTTTATTTAAAAAAAAAATGTTACGGTGATAGTTGTAGGTGGGTCATATGATGTACCAACAATATTTAAAAAACATTATTAAACAATTTGTAGCTTATAGTATTTTATGACTCCCTAGTGCTTACATTTCATGACTCGAATCATTAATTTCAAAACTGCATATTGTAAAATGACCCACCCATAGAATACAAACGTTAACAAACATCAAAAGTAATAATTCAGTTTAGCATCTACTATATATACACTCATTCAGCAACAAGAGTAATAATTCAGTTTTGTAGCGGCTATAGATACACTCATTCCTACTGCTGCATCTTCTTTGTAAACCAAATCAATAGGCATGCAACGGTTCTTGAAGTTGAAAAGATGGACGAAGCCATCCTGAAACATAAACACTACATTACTATCATTTTAGATTTTAAACTCATTTGGTAGATTCGCTCATGCATATTGGTGCGATAAGTCAAATTTGGAGAAATAGAGTAACCAAAGGTCAGTTTCAAATGAGATTACCTTTGTGGTTGCATATGTGTTGAGAAGTGCTTCTTGCTTCTGGTCAAGTCTTCTATAAAATAATGACAACAATGAAGATAAAAGACAAAAATTAGATTCAACATAGCTAATAATTTCAATATATAAATAATAGCTCAATTACAAGAGTGCTAAATAGTTATGGTCTAGTAATAGACTATGAACACAGTTATGTTGATAAAAAGTTTGTGCATACCTGATTTTGTGGCAGAATTGTTTTATTTGCAAATAGCGGTCCGCAATTTCAACGAGCTGTCTTCAACATTTGGCTCAACTGGATTCAAGATACTTGAGCTAACCATTTGATCTAATCTCATGCTTTCACATCTTGATGAACTTATTTTTGGTAATCCAGAATCTAATCTTAGATTCATGATATCAAGTTCCACTAGATTTTCATAATGGATCCCACTAAACATTGATTCGAGTTTCCGCTAAACATGTACTTACAAACAACTATTATTGCTTTTATAAGTTTGTAACAATACTGGGCGAACACTAATCAATATAGTGTAGCAACTTAGAAAGCATCTGAATTTCATCCTTAATTAAAAATTTCAAGGTTGTGATCATACAATTTAATAAATTATACAGGGTAACTTAAAAATAAAATTTACGAAATTTAAAACTGGAGGAGACCTTGGTTGAAGAATACGCCAATAATGAAAGGGTCTATTCTACTGCTAAAGAGGCATTGGTGGGAAAAAAGGCAGGCAAGTAGGTGTTTCAAATGACTATGTCTTTGGTAAAGGTTTATGAACCCATCTGGTTAGGATGGGTCATTTTCTAACAACTATGACTACATCTATCATCCATCGTGCCTTACTTTTACGCTTATTGGTAACCGAAGGGGTTCAGTAACACTTATTCCAACAACAAACACTCTTATGGATATCACCATGGATATCACCGGAAGACTTTAGAAATTAAAGACAGCGGAAGTTGTAACATTATATTATGATAAGCAAAGCATTTGTGCTTGAACCATCAACTCAATTTTGCTAGTTTGAATCTAGTCTTCTTCTATAGACTCTCTCAAATCCTCAATAAACTTTTCAATAACCTTATGCTTAAATCTTACCCATGGCGTTCACATCTCTGGCAATAACTAATGATCCGATTATCGATATAAACACCCTTATGAAGATAGTCTAAACCACATGAATCACTTATTACTACACTTAGTGGTTGCACCCAATTTAAAGAACTAATAGGTACCTTTGCAAATGCTCCCTTTCCCATCTTCAGATCGTCATCAACGTCTGTGGCTGCAGATTGCTGGCGACATGTGTGTGCTGAGAGCGATGATGATATACTGCCTCCATCACCTGAGGCAGAGTACCTCATACCGGTAACAATTATTGAGATCTGTAATGAATATTTTGAGGAGATACAAAGAGACCAACGATTCAAGTAGGGTTTACAAAACTCACACTTCAAGTGGACTATGGATACAAATCGATTGGGCTTTGATACAAATCAGAGTTTGGTAAATAAAATTAGCAAGCCCAACTAAACAACCGATGTTGGGATTTTGATAAAAAAAAAAAATTAAGTTTTCGTTATATCTTTTTAAATCTATATATGATAAAAAAGAAACAGAATGAACAGTGAAATGAATAGTAGTTTGCTTGGTGGTTTCTTCTGATTGCCCTATTTGGGCGGTCATCTTCTCTGCTTTCTTCTGATTCACCTATTTGTGTGGTCATCCGCCCCTTTAGACATGTGGCTTACACCTTTTGCCCCTTGAAAACCCTTAATATGAGAGAGCACGAGAAGAGTGAGAAAGGGAAATGGGAGAGAGAAGAGGGCGGAGCAGTCACCGAAGGGTCACCGTCGCCGTTGTCGCCACATTTCAGTGGTGGTTTTGTTGTTTGGGAATTTTTGCCTAAGAAGAGAGAGAACGGGAAGAGAGAGAGAGAGAGAAAGGGGAAGGGGAGAGAGAAGATAGAGTAGCGGTGACCAAAGGGTCACCACCGTCACCACCATGGCCACCACAGTTTTTTGTTCGTGATTTGTTCTGATTGACCTATTTGGGAAATCACCCTCTCTTGAGACGTGTTTTCTATCTTTATACCTTAGCCCTCCTAAAGAAGAGGTCGGGGCGGTGACCGGAGGGTCACCACCGGTGGATTCAGACCGTCTTGGTGGCGGCGATTTTTAAACCCTGCGATGATGTTGGCTTGCTACCCGGTATGGCAACTTCGGTTGCAACCGTCACGCCACTGAGTGGGTTCAACGACGATGGTGATCTTTTCAGATCTGAGTCGATTTGTATTGGTATTTTCGTTTTGCTTTTGCTTTCTGAGATTGATTAGATAATTGTGTTAGTAGTGGTGGTCATGTTGTTGTTGGTCGTGATATTGGTGGTGGTTGTGTTAACAGGCTGTGTATATGTCGATTTGATGGGGATTTGAAACAATGTCCGACAATGATGGTCGCTTGCTACTTGGCGTGGCAACTCCGTTTGCAGCCGTACCAGCGCTGAGTCGTATTTGACGACGATGAAGTGCCATTCTGAGCCTTTTCGCTTTGTCATGAGTCGAATGGTTTTGTAGTTTCCGTTTTATACAAGCCTTTTCGCTTTTTTTTACCCATCAATAAGTTATTTATTTAGAATGTTGAAATACATATGTACAGGTTATATGTTTTGTTCATCTTATTTGTAACACCCCAAAAACATGTTTGATAGTCAAACAACGTTAATATTAATGAACAGGTAAAATACCGTTAGTGGTAAAATTAACCCGGTAAATATTTGGTTTTAAATAATTAAACCTAATATTAAATAAAAAGAGAATAAAAGTCTTGAGAAAAACAAAGCTTATGACAGGCCGACTTAGCGGGACTTAAATAAGACGGGTTATAACTCCCGGAACCCAATAAGTTAACTAGGAATAATAATAACCTAGTTAGAAGAGAAGTCTTATAGTGACATACTAGTGGGTTAAAACACTTAAAATAAAAACCTGATAGTTGAGGGGCCAAAAGTGTTTAAATAAAAAAAATATATAATTATAATAAAACATAAATTAAACCCAAAACACACACTTGTGTGTGTGCTGGGTCGATTAAAACACAGAGGGGGCGACCAGGTTTCTTCAAGAACCCTAACTCTCATAAATCTCACAAATTGAAGGCTCACATCTGTTCCAAAACGAAGTCCGAGCTAAGATTAGTGATCCCCATTGCAATGAGGTCATAAGGTATGTGTAATTTGATATGAAATCTCTATTTGAAATTCTGATGAACTTAGAGAAATTCGAGATTTGTTGATGCATGGTTGTTATAAGATGAAATTGGAACAATATAGTGTCTAGGAACAAACCCTAGACAAATATATGATGAAATTAGGTCTAATACTTGTGAATTCATAATCACCATGAAGTAAATTCAGATGTGTTGATGCTAAATTCATGCATGTGATGATCTTAGGGTTCTGATTTGCTAAAAATAGTTTTATAATTGTCAAGAACATGCTTTAACTGAAAGCTGAATTCAAACAGCTCCTGATCAGAATTTACAGCCGACTTGTATTGGCGGTAACCTGAACAAAACGTGACAAAAACATATGTTTCTTGAGTCTAAAATGTAATTCCAGGAAATATATTTAAACCCCCACTAGAATCGCATTTTTTCGATGAAAATTGAGCGTTTTATGAATTTTTCCGTGTCAAAGGTTTAAGCAGCGTTTTCTGGCGGAATTTGCTGCCCATTACGAATGTCATAACTCAATTTAGAGATTTAGTTATGATCTCAAATTTTTACTGTAGATAGTGTTCAGCGATTAAAAGAATCGCCAATTGGAATTTCGTCAATCTGATAAACGAGGAATTTTTAATGAATTTTTCAGTAAGCTGCAGTCAGAAGTGACGAATCTGATTGCAGCTTAGTATATGAATTTTTACGAATTTTTGGTAAAGAATTAGATCTTGAAATTTTAACACAAGGCCTAACCCTCCGAGAGGTACGCCACATAAAAAAATCTTAATATTTGAAGACTTGTAAACAGGTTAAACAAGTCACAAAAAATAGCCCATTTTTCAGTGATAGAAAATGCCTAAACTAGTGATAAACTTGAATGTGCATTTATACACTAATGGGCATTGACTTTTTAAAAGTCAAACTGACGTACAATACAATAAATGATAATTTTTATTGTAACACCTCGAAAATTCACGTCCTATAATGTGTTGACACGTGACATATGTTTAAAACGTGTGAAAGAATATTATAGAAGGACTAAAGTTGACAAACATGGAAAGTATGTGAATATACGTATTCTAAGTGTCAACTGTGAATAAATATAATGTACAATAACCCTACACGATGTTTATAACACCAAACGAATAAGTCATGGATCATACGAAGCTAAAAGTGAGAGATTTCAAACTACAGGGGTTAAATGTGTCAACATGTTTAAATTATACCTCTGAGTGACCTTTTGACAAACTCGAAGCTTTGTAACTGATGATTATGCTCACTAGAATACAGGATTTAAATTTCGTAAAGTTTTGTTATCGTATGGGAAAGTTATGATCAAATTCGCGTGCGAAGGGTTAAAGCGTAAACGTTGAAAGTTAGGACTTTTCGGGTAACAATAAAGTTAACCGGGGACTTAACGAAGGGGGTATATGTTTTAAAGCCCTTATAGATCAATTTTGGGGGTTCTTAATGCAAGAAACAAGTGCCTAATCGGAGTTTGAAGAGCCAAGGATCAAATCGCAAAAATCAAATGTGCAAAGTTTCTGCAGATGCCGTCGCGCCACGCGAGGGTCCCTCGCGCCACGCGAGGGACTCCCAGTTCCGAAAATCGTGGCTGTTGTCTGCCATGGCCTTTGTGTGCGACCTTTAACCGATTTTCCACATCTCTTGACCCCTAAAGCACCCCCTAAGCACTAGGAACAAGTGTTGATCAGTTGTGGTGGGTTGTAGACTCATGTGTCAAGGATTTATGATGAGAAAAACACTATATAAAGGCATGTTATGCAACCATTGTTCTTCACATCTTCTTCAAGCTATCTGATCATTTCTGGAGCTCAAGTCTGCTCTCAAGTGTTCACATTTCGTGCATAGGACCTTTGTAAGTTGGCTTAACCTTTCTTAATTAAGTTTTAGCTTAAAAGTCAAACCGTCGTAATTAACGGTTGACTTTAAGATTAATCACTAATGGTCCAGTGATTAGTCGAATCAAAAGTACCTTTAAGTAGGTAATTATGTGGGTAATAAAACCTCAAAAGGGTTTCCCCTGATTCCCACTCTAACTAGGTCAAATGTCGGGTCAAACTTACTAATAAAAAGTCAACAGAATGTTTAAAATGCAATTTATGCATGATTAGCAATGTAGAACACATATAACCTGTTTGATCATTAATATAACTTGGTAATTAGTGTAAGGACATGCCTAAACATGTTCAACCCGACAATTTCCTGTTTAGACCCGGTTCGGAACCGAAAGTCACATAGTTTGACTTATACTTTGACTTTCAGTTCTGACCCGTTATGGTATGTTTTAGAAATGCCTTAGAGCTTTATTTGGACCAGGTTATATTCTGTAGGACCGGTTTCGGATCCGAACGAGTCGATCAGAGGCGTTCTCCTATGTTTCAGGTGCGGAATTACAAGAAACAAAGGTAGAAATAGCTTTAAAACACTGTTTGATTGATTGAATGACAATTACAGCTCAAATCTCACACCGGCAGCACTTCGGCGTAGTTGTCAAGAGTCTGATGATGATTTCGCTCAAGAGGACCCTATATATAGGGTGATGGTTTCGCTTATGTGACAGACCACATAAGCGATACCCCATGTTAGTGATTTCGCTTATGTGTCATGTACACATAAGCGATACCCTCTTGTACACATGAGCGACATCATCTCTAACTACCTATATAATTTTACATATTCTCGTACAACGTGCCCTGATCTATACAATGAAATCTAAGATTCGATACAAGACGAAGTCAACAGATGTAGTGCATCAACAAACTCCCCCTCAGATGTTGACGAGTCGCATCCAGCACCAACTGTATCTTCAGTTCTTCAGTCTTGATCTATCTATAGGCTTTTTCGAACTCTCCCCCTCTCGATTTGCTGGTATTCCTTTGTTCTTCAGCACAATCTTCAGGATCTCTGTCTGTCTTTCTAAAACTTCAGATATCAAAACCTAGCTTTTCAAAATCAAGTCTAATTCTCTTGATCAGATCTCTTGATTCCTTAAGTTCATCAGCATCAGGTCAATATCTGAAAAAATCTTAACCCAAATATAAATTTCTATATTTAACAAATTATATGCACCAATACTAACTCTCCCTCAAATTCACATCTCACTTTCATTTGATGAACCAATTGTAAGATTTCAAAAATAAATTTTTCATTTAAGATTTACTCCCTCTTTACAATAATGTCATCATGTTTAGCACTTGAAATTTTGAAAATCAGCTTTTCAATATCAGTTGTCGAAAATCTTTTTGGATTTTTCAAAACTTATGCCAAAACACACTAAAATCTTTTTGTAATTTTTATTGTAAAGGAATGCAATAAAGAAATATTTACAAACAATATTTTTGTGAGTTCGTGCAAGAGGATCATATCAGTTTATGACAAGTCACAAGTACCGTTGAGCTTAGTTACACATTAAGAATTAAACAATTCACTTAGATTGCCAATATACTGATCCACTTAAATTTTCACACAAATTTCAACTGATTCAGGATATGAGTTAATTGTTTTAAGAACTTAAACTCATTCATGTGTCCCACCTCTTGAATATACTCCCGTATCCAGATCCCAATATTCAGTCTTACAGGTGAATATACCACAGATGATATCTGTCAGGGGAATAAATTATAGTACGAGGGCCGTGAGAGCTCAGGTCGATCTTTCGATACGCAGAGAGATGACAGCTTCGACTTTTGGTGTGTCCCCTTTAGAGGATCTTTTGATTACAACAGCAATGACTATCAATTTTATTGTTTCATCAATTTGCTGAGGGCTGCGCTATATTTCAAGCATGAGGAAAGTATTCTCCGGGGACTAGGTCAGAAATTCCTTTCAGCAGAAGTCCCGGGATAATACCCCAGATATCACTGAGCATAAAGACCTAGTATCTCAGAATAAGGGACCTTTCAAACGAGATTTCAGGGGTTACCTATATATCCAAGTAGTGTTCCCCACGAAATAAGCAAGTTTGAATTTTAGTTTATATCCCGAAAAAGCTTACTAAATGTGTAAAAACCTATCGGCATATCATCAGTGAGACCATTTAATGCTATTTAAACATTACATTTCTTTTGCATACTGTGACTGTCTACTGATGTACTATCATTTCCTCTTTTCACACCAAAACTCGGTTTTTCATTTTATCATGTTTTTGTCTTTTTCAAAATTTCAAATGTTTTTGGATTTTCTGAAATTTTCTACTCCCCCTAAAATGCAAACACATTAAAGAAATTTGAAAACTACTAGACTCTTGACCCACTTGAAACATAAAATGAACTGTACAAAAGCTTAACAACTGACATCGAATTGCATCAAATCGCTATCCACTTGGCATAAACAATCAGAACTCCCCCTATCACAAACCATTTTCTCATTTAGATCTCAAAACACTTAAGTTTGTTTTAATCAAAATGATTTTTCCGGAAAATGAGTTTGTTTTTACCACTTTGTTAAGTATGGAGATATGGTTCATCATCTTGTCAGTTTTTATCAAATGTAGTAAATCAAGTACAATTTAATGTCCTTGATTCACTGTTTGCAATCAAGCAACCTCTCTACCACTTGTAAAAATTACCACTTTTAGGATCACAAACAATACCACTTGTAGGTATGACTAACCAATACCAACTGTAGGAATGTTACGTTCTACATGCATCATTTTACCAATCAGGATGCCGATTCCTGCTTCGCACTTACCAACCTGGAAGCTCCGGCAAGTCACACTTATCCTGAAAAATTCAACTAATTTTAAAATTCAATCAAACAATCAATTTTCAAGAAAAATGCCGATTCCTGATCCACGATATAAACTTGGGATCTCCGGCAAGTCCTGAGACTTACGGAAAACAAACTTCCACCCAAGTCTTCTCAGACTTGGTGGCTTCCAATTCTTGTTTAGTAGGGTTATATGTTGCCTTTTTAGTTGCATAATAATCTTTAACCCCTTTAACTTTCCCATCAACCATTTTTCCAAAAATTTTCTTAACATTTCCTTTCAGTGATGGAATTTCCACATCATCCACTGAACCTTTCTTTTCCACCTGTGACTCATCTGATTTTGTGGAATCAGATTCATTGCCAGATTTTACATCAGATTCTTTAACAACCCACTTTTGATTTTCAAGATGAGCCTTCTTTTTGTAAAATCTTTTAGAACTTTCACCAACTTCATTTTTTGAATTTTCAAAAATTTTGAAGTTTGTAGTTGGTGAAACATTCTTTTCAACCAGTTTTTCTTTGAGTTTATCGGATACTCCCTGTTTTCTGTTGTCTTTGTTTGGACAGTTGTGAGCAATGTGTCCAGCAACTTGGCATTGAAAACAGATCCTTGTATCTCTTTGCATAAAATCTCTATCTGGATGAAACACTCCAGTCCCTGTTCTCTCCCTTTCAGCAAAGAATTCTTGATTTGTCTGTCTCCAAAATGAACTATTCTGTCCTTTCTCTGCTGTTGTACCTAAAACAAATTTAGTAACTGTTTTAGAGAATTTTTCATTTTTACCATTTTCTGGAGGAATAAAACCTAAACCTTTCTTTTTGTAATTACGATTTTGATTTGATTTCTTTTGAAATTCAGAACCAGAATTGTAATTCTTTTTCCCTTTTTTTTTGTTTAATCTTTGTTGTACTCTTGAAGTGTATTTTTTAGGTTTTTTATTAAGATGAAAATCTTTAATTTCAGAAATATTAATTTCTGTCATTTTAAAAACCTTTTTGATCATGTCAAAACGAACACTTCTTATTGGAAACTCTTTGTCAAAGTATAATTTGTCCGAATTATTTAAAGTATAAGCAACTTCAAATGTTCCATCATCCAAATTAGCCTTTGATAATAAAAATTCTTTACTATAGGACCGTTTAACCGTTGGATTTGAACTGTTGACCGACGAACTTGAATCACCAGACTCAAACTTTGACTCAACCACCTCCTCAGTATCCAACACTTGATCAACCACCTTTTTGATTAACTCAGACTCATGATCAGTATCAGACGAGGTAAATGTGATATCAATATTTTCTGGTAAAACGTCAGTTTCCTCTGATTTTAACTTTATATTGACTGCTTTTTCGACTTGCTCCTCATTTGGTTTCCTAGGAGAATAACCTTCCCAGATAGGAGGCGGACACTTGTTATACTTAACAGTCGATTTCTTACCAGTCTCTTTCTTTTTCTTTTCATCTTCAAATGCTTCAAAACCTGCAACAGTAGGATAAACTCTATCAATCACATAGTCAGAACATGAATAACTAAGAAGTAACCTTCTGATTCTTTCGTTCTCAATCTTTTCATTTTCCAAATCCTGCTTCAGTTTTGCATTCTCTTCAATGTAATGATTAATTGCCTTTTGCTTTTGCATCAAAGTTGAATTAGTCATGGTTAACGCCTTTTCTCTTTCTGAATTTGTTGTTTGAAGACTAGTCACTGTTCTGTTCAAGACACTGTAAGATTCTTTCACATAATTGATGTCAGACAGCAACTTCTCTATCAATCTTTCTCTGTCAAACAATAACACATCTTTATCTTCACACTTCTTGCAAACTTCCGAACACTTCATGCAAAGCTTCTCAACTTCAACAATCTTCTCAACCTCTACAGTCTTCACCACTTCAATAACCTTTTCTTCAACAATTTCTTTTTCAACCTCAGTCACCTTTTCTTCTTCAACAACATTTTCATTCTTCAAATCTTGTTGTTGTTCTTTTTCAGCTCTTTTCTCCTTCAGCTTCTCCAATCGTTCTGCAAAATAGAAATGAAAACTTTCAGGAGATAAGTGACTTTTAGCGACATTAATATGTTTTTCTTCATCATTATCACTGCTGCTATCAACTGGTGTCTGATCAAACTGTGTAGATTTTTCAGACTCAGTATCTGAACAACCAGAATCAACTGGTGTTTGATCAAAAACAACTTCTTTTTCTGAACTATCATCATTTTGAACACTCTCATCAGAACTTTTCAGACTTTCTTCATCACTGTCAGAACTTTCATTAAATGCATCAGATTCTTCTTTCACACTATTCACTGTCTCACCAATAGATCTCATCCACTTAGCAAACAAATCTGGTTCTTTGACTATCTTTGCAATAAATGCTTTGAAATCACCTTTCTCATCCACAAACATATCCCAGCTAAACCCTTCAGGTAATTCTTCATCATTCTGATCTACCAAACATGCTGAGTTTTCAGAAGATATGTATTTGCTCCAGTTGAAATCTACCAAGCATCCTTTCTTCGAATCTTCAATCTTTCTACCATGAGCCGTTTGTGAATCTTGTGATTGACCAACTTGCTGATAGATGGCTTTCCGGTAGTAGTCTTCTTTTTCGAATGGATTCTGAGCACCACTCACTTCTCTGTTTTTGCACTCCCGTTTGAAATGACCTTTTTGCCTGCATCTGAAACAAGTAACTTTAGATTTGTCAAATCCTAAATTAGAAACACAAGCATCAAGAAAATCATTTCTTCCAGTGATAGTTTTGAACTTCTCAGCCCTTCGAAGAACACTAGCAAGACACCACTTAATATCCATGAGTTCCATTTCTTCGGCATCTATCTGATCATAATCCTCCTTTGTCAACATAGGATTTCCAATTCGACCAGCTACCAATCCCTCATAGGATACCAACACCGAACCAAGTAGAGCCATGTGATCCTTTGCTATGTCTTCTGAAAAACTTTTACCTTCTGGCAGATTGAGAGCTATATTGCACTGAATTACACAACCATTTCCCATCTTTGTGTTTTCTGATGAAGTCTTTGGATTAAAACTTGGATATGATGAGAAACTGCTACTGCTTTTGTTTGTGCTTTGATCAATTTGTTCTGTAGCATTCTCAACACTATATGCAGTCTGAATCTTAGGACTTCTATCAGCTTCTGATGTAGAAACACTGCCTTTATAATACATCTTCACATCCTGTTGACCACTTGGATTATTCATCCTAGCGATCTTTTGCTGTTCCAGATCCTGACTTTCAATCTTTTCAATGAATTGAGATATCGATAAACCATCATAAACACCCGTATTTTTCAGTATCATCAAATACGTTCCCCACTCTTTCTGTGGTAAAGCATCAGCTAGCTTATCAACCCATTCCTCATTTTCTTTTGTGATGTCCATCATCGACATCGTTCTCACCAGATGACAGTACCTTTCAATTAACTTCTTCGTGTCTTCCCCAGGCAGACTTGTAAACAGATCAAATTCTTTTTTAAGTAACGACTTCTTGTTCTTAATCATATTTGCACTTCCTTCAACCTTTACTTTCAAAGCATCCCAAATCGACTTTGATGTTTTATCATGTTGAAGAAGTATGAATATGTCTTCTTTGATCGCCTGTTGTAACAAACTAATCATCATTTTTTCAGCCCGATACATCTCTCGTTCTTCATTGCTGAAATCAGAAATCTGTTTAATTGTTTGTAGCTCAGTTCTTGGTAATACGTACTTCTTCAAAATGCACTCCCATGATCTCAAATGATTAGCTTGAACCCAGTTTTCAAACCTATATTTCCAACCATAATATTCTTCAATACCCATAAGCTTTGGCGGTTTCTGTGTAGTTCCCGTCTCATTCTCTAAGTTCACGGCTTTAGCAATTGAAGATTGACCCGTCGGTGTTGCAAATGCGTTGTAGAATTCAGTACTCATGATGACGTATCAAATTTTTAAACACTGTGTCTTAAAAGCGAAATCAGTTTGTAAGTTGCCACAAAAGCGAAACCCTAAAGTGACGTTTGAGCGAAACCCCAAGTTGTACGTTTGAGCGAAATCCCAAGTTACCACAAAAGCGAAATCTCAATTTACCCTAAGAGCGAAATCGCTGTGACACAAGAACGATACCCTGACCTCAAAAGCGAAACCCCTTCGAACCAGAATTTAGGCCATTTTACTTAGAATCTAAGTCTCAAACTTTCCAGGGTTTGTCTATGCAAAATTATCTATGTGCTGAACAATTTTGATTCAATTTTGACCGTGAAAACCCTCTGAATTAAGAAAAGTATGTGTAGAAGTGAGAAAAACCAATGAAAATCAGAAGAAAACAAGCTAATTTCAGCAGAACTCCTCCTCCTGAGCTCTGATACCACTTGTAGGACCGGTTTCGGATCCGAACGAGTCGATCAGAGGCGTTCTCCTATGTTTCAGGTGCGGAATTACAAGAAACAAAGGTAGAAATAGCTTTAAAACACTGTTTGATTGATTGAATGACAATTACAGCTCAAATCTCACACCGGCAGCACTTCGGCGTAGTTGTCAAGAGTCTGATGATGATTTCGCTCAAGAGGACCCTATATATAGGGTGATGGTTTCGCTTATGTGACAGACCACATAAGCGATACCCCATGTTAGTGATTTCGCTTATGTGTCATGTACACATAAGCGATACCCTCTTGTACACATGAGCGACATCATCTCTAACTACCTATATAATTTTACATATTCTCGTACAACGTGCCCTGATCTATACAATGAAATCTAAGATTCGATACAAGACGAAGTCAACAGATGTAATGCATCAACATATTCTAGTATAACCCTCTGTGATTATACACCTCGGATCATTAGTTATCCAATTAATATGCATGATTCCGTTAATCGCTCATATGTTGACCATTATGCCCTTATTACCTTAAAACGTGATTTTTGGAAATGTAAAAGATTAGAAACCTTAATTACTGATATATAAACTTGTATGCAAAATTTGACATCAGTTTGAGGTGTAGATTAAGAGTTATGCTCGTTAGCGTAAAATTAAAGCTTTATGTTAATCAAACGGCGTATTTAGCGTATAGCCTACTTAAACATACTTTTTGATATCAAATATTTTACCCACTGATGTAATATATTATTTTGGGATTTTTAAAGATTTTTAATTAATTTTAGGCTGAGCATAACTCATAGTCGTAGGCTTAATCCGGTAATTGTCGGTTTTGCCCTTATGGGCCATAAAATGAGTTTTACATATCTAAACGACTCCAAATCTTTTGCTACTGATCACATATGATAAATAAATTATTTTAAGCCTTCTGGAAATATAAAAATATCAGATTTAAGTATCAAACCCGGAAATGGCCTTTAATCGCCTTTTTAAGCGTTTTTAACGCATAGTATGTACTAGAAGTATTTTAAACATACAAGGGTTGATACCTACTGATATTTGAGGAAAATTATAATATATTAACAGTAAGCAAAGGTTGTTAAACTCAGACTTCAGTTTTGAGCTTTTCGGCTTATGTGAAATTACCAAAATACCCCTACAGGGCATAGTTTGGTTATAATTGATAAATTTCACATATATACTTTATCCTACTGTTATAACTCATTAATTTGAGTATGTTTGCTGAGTACATCAGACCTGTAACTCAGTTAAACACTTAGACTCTTTTATAACCTTGTAAATGACCAAACTACCCCTACGGGGCATAGTTTGTGTTCAAACTCGTTTCGGGCATAATAAATGATATCTTACTGATGTCACAACATATATGAAGCATATTAACTTAGGAAACCTGTAAATAGCTCTCATGGATACCCGTTACGCTTATTACGCGTTTGGTTCGGTTTATGTAACTAGTTTACATAAACTAGCCTAAACGGGTCAAACCTTATCGATTTTATCTCAAATTCCAGAATGTGTATGAAATTCCCATATTAAACAAGTCTCTGAACTTATCGGGTCTAAATCACATTCTATCCGGTCTTCGCTTAATCGTGCGTACGAACCGTATCTTTGAAACTAGCCGGTCTAAGCTTAAGCTTAATTAAAGACCCATTAGGAATAGGTTATTATAAACCTTCGTTCCAGATTAGGAGGACCAGTAAAGCTACTTGCAATTTGCTTATTGTGATATATACTTTGCTCAGGTAAATACTTTTAACTTATTTTCCCTATACGGGCTTGGGTTACGGTATATAGTATACCGCTTGATCGGGCATCAAATCCTCCACCGTTGAGTGGGTAATTGAATAATTTGATCGGCTCGTTTAAACAGTCTTGTTACTTAAAGCCTTTTGGGGGTTAATGACCATGTCCCGGATATCCTTGGCATCATTTTACGAAATGGCCACGACTTAAGCGCGGGGTGTAGGCGTACACCCGTCAGTGCACAAAAGAATATTGTGGTGTGTCTATTGATCTTTAACCCGGACAAGTTCCGGGCTACTGAACGCACAAGGAACATGTAATTTGTTCACAAGATTATATATTTAAAATAATTCTCCCAAGTTAAATAAAATGTTTATGCCACGTGTATCCAAACCAATTTTTAATCATTTTCCAAAATGAGTCTGTTGATTGTATTTACCAGTGTAAACTGACGTATTTTCCCAAAAAGATTAAATGCAGGTACTATGCGTAATTAGCTGGGATTTCTCCTTAGCATCATTAGAAGTCTCGCAAGCTTAAGATGCCTGAAGTCTGTTGAACTATTGATTATATTTTGTTTCCGATCCATCTGTGGATAAACATCCGAATATTGTGCCATTTGATATTACAATAATTAAATTCGGTTGTATTATATCTTTTAAAATTGCTTCCGCTGTGCATATTAAATATTGTGTTGCTTGACTATTATGTTGCCAACCACGTCACGATAATCCCCCACCGGGCCCACCGGTGACACGTGGAAATCGGGGTGTGACAGGTTGGTATCAGAGCCAACATTGAGTGAATTAAACACTAGCCTTTTTTTGTGTTTAATCTCAATAACACAAGTGCACATTTCTAAACTTTCGAGTCTATACATATAACATAGGACAAATTCCACTTGGTTTTGTTTTTGTCCTTTACCTTATTTATATATTTTGTTGTATCTCATATTATAATGACAGGATTTGAAAATGCCGCCAAGATTCTTCCGAAGGAGAGGACGAGGCAAGGGGTCGATTACCGCCCCCAATGACAACGAGGCAGGACCATCACATGCGCGAGCTCCGTCTACTACCGAGAGTGACGACCCTCGGCAGAACAGGAGGAACTTGTTTGAACCAGCCAGACGGTTGGTCTCACACAGCTCAACGCCCCCAGTGCATAACTCATATGGGCCATACTCGGAAAATGAGCCCAACAACCCTCAACCTTCATATATACCCTTACAGCGATCCTTATCGCATCATTCTTTCGGGGACCCCACACCTGCTTTCAGGGGCCGGTTTAACCCGGCCAATTACATCCAAGAACCCGTGGGTTTTAACCCACTGGGGCCAGAAGACCACTACTCGGGAGACAACGCGGAGGATATGGACGAGGACACGGATCCCGTCGAACCCGCCAGTGGTACACCGAACCATCCGATCGAGATTTCGGATGGATCTTCGTTCCATGGATCACCCTATGTTGGTCCGGATAGCTTCCAAGCTATGTTCACCAGGCACGAATGGTACTATACACCTCCTCACCATTCGTCGCCTCAGCAGCAGCAGCCGCAGCAACAACAGGATCCCTCTGTGGATTCCAGATTCGTGGCAGTCACGCCACCGCCTCCACCGCCGCCAGTGCAGCCGGCACCTCCGCAACCGTCGAGGCGAAGGAGAACCGGTGCGCGCATGTCGTCACGAGCAGGGGATTTCCATTTCAGTTCCCCACGTCAATCCAGTGGCAGCCACTATCCGCCACATCAGGAGGACCCACAAATGGGTGGACCCTCTAACCCAGCTGTTCAACAGCCACCGCCGATGGGTTTTGATAACCCAATTCCAGCATATACGGGTTCTATGGCATACAACCCGTTTGAACCGCCGGTTCACCACAACTACGGTTACGCAGAGGCCGACCCTTACATGGTAGCGGCTAATTATAACGCTCTTCACCCGGAGGGACCATACGGAGCTCCATGGGGAGTAGGTTACCCGACTCAAGGATACCAGATACCTCCTAGACCTATTATCCGGACGCAATCTCAGCCGCCACGGTTTTCTCCCCCAGAAAGGGAGGAAATCCTACAAAGGTTGGATGAAGTAGAGCGAGGCTTCCACCGTGACCGTAGGGAGATACAGAGCTTCTTCCAAGGATTGGCAAGCTTGATCAAAGGGAAGAACAAGAAGGATCATTGAATTCTTCCATTTGTTGTTAAGCCCCTACGTGGGTATGTATGTTGTTTATTTCGACCCCTGCGTGGGTCTATCTTTCTTTAAACCCCTACGAGGGTATGTTATTTGTGTAAGTCCCTGCGTGGACTATTATAGTATTAAGCCCCTGCGTGGGTATGTGTCACACCCCAACCGATGGCGGAAACATCGGGATGAGACGAAGTGTGTCGATTTCGGCATGGTTCTTTTGGAGCCAATCCATGCCTATGATGATGTCGAAACTACCCAATTGCATGGGTATGAGATCGATAGGGAAGACGTGCTCGTTAAGAGTAAGGCGACAATTACGAAGGACGGAATCGACTAGGATGGATTTGCCATTGGCGACTTCAACGGAAAACGACTTAGGTAGCTTAGAGCGTGTGCAATTTAACAATGGTTCGAATTCTAAGGACACAAAGCTTTTGTCCGCACCAGTATCAAATAGTATCGAAGCATAAAGATGGTTAACAAGGAACGTACCGTTAACGACATTATTGTCGTTGCGCGCTTGGTTCGCGTTCAGATTGAAACAGCGTCCACGAGGAGGTTGTAGTTGCTCTTGATTCCATAGTGGGCATTGAGGACGAAGATGATTGGCGTCTCCACATTTGAAACAAGCTCTAGCGGGTCTTGCATTTTGAGGAGGAGGTGGAGCTTGTTGTGCTTGTTGAGCTGGTGGTGCTTGTTGTGCTTGTGGTGCTTGTTGTTGCTGATTGTAGCGGCAAAAGTTGGAGGTATGACCATAACGGTTGCAATCGTTACAACGACGGCACCTAGCGTTTGCGGGATGATGGAAATTACAGGTGGCACACTTGGGGTGAATCCCAGTGTACGACCTTTGGGTGTTATCAGGAGCAACAGGGTTTAGGTTAACGAGTGGTACAATCGCATTGCAAACAGGGTTCGATTGCTTTCGCTTCTTCCCCCTATTGCTACTCGACTGTTGGGTAATTTGGTGAGCTGGCTTGAAAGAAACGGGGTTTGCGGCTTGTTTATCGCGAACACGATTGTTGTTCAGGGAAGCGGCCAAACGATAAACAGCTTCGATATTGTCGAGTTTGGCAGCCTCGATCGTGTCGCGCATAGCAGGGGGTAACCCATTGATATACTTCCGTATCTTGCGATCAGTGGTCATAACAAGGTGAGGAACTATGAAGCTAAGTTGTTTGAAACGGGTGGTGTAGGCTAGGTTTTCGTCTCCCACTTGCTTTAGCGCCCAAAATTCTTCCTCCAACCTTTGTTGCTCATGCGGAGGACAAAACTCGTCCATCATCAGGGCCTTGACTTCTTCCCACTCCAACGCATATGCCAGTTCGTTCGAACGAATGTTCCTTTCGTTCGTCCACCATTCGAGAGCTCGGGCTTGGAATACCCCAGTCGCACTACGCGTTCTGAGCTCATTGGGGCAATCACTGTTGATGAATGTGACCTCCATGCTATCAAACCATTCGAGCATGGCGGTCACCCCATCATTGCCGGTGAATGGCTTGGGATTGCACGATGAAAAGTGCTTGAAGTTGAACGAAGCAGGCTTGCGTATTTCGACCTTGGAGTTGACGGAAGAGTTCGGAGTTTCAGAAGCTCGAATTTCGGAGATGACTTTTGGAACGACGCGCGCAAATTGATCGGCCATGAAAGCCATCATTTTCTTCGTAGCACGGGATTTTAACTTCTTAGACGAGTTGGAGTGACGAGAAGACATCTAAGATTCAAAAGAACGAATAGGTGAGACTTGATCATAATGTTTGTTTACGAAAAATCGTTTGCATAAAATGATTCACATAGCATAAAAGATTCAAATTAATTCACATAGCGTAAAGAGTTTAAACGTCACATAAAGCATAGTCATGAGTTCAACATAGCATAACATGGATAAATGAAAGCATTGTAAATTTAGTTTGTTCACGAGGGATTATTATTGTTGTGATTGCGATAACGTGCGAAACGATTAAAACGAAATTTTGAAATGAACGAACGTTCAAGTATAAAATCACATATAAATTGAGATACATAAAAGAGAGGCTCAATAAAACATAGGATTGTTCCGGGTAGAGAAACGTCGACTATTCCAAAGTGGGTCGAAAGTCCTTTCGAATTAGAGAAAACGTGCTTTGGCCTATAGGTAAGATACTCTCGTCGAGAAGCGATTAACGGTATCTTACCCTTCCGGTTACTACACATCTCTAATCGATTGAAACAATCGGGACTTTGGCGAGATTGAAAATCAAGGAATGGGACTTAATCGACGAGTTGCGGGTTTCACCCCTATCTTGACGATTTCGTACCCTAAATGTGGTTGGTACTTGTCGGGTCAAAATAAAATTTCGACACATTGACAAGGGTCCACTAGAGTTGAAATGGAAATTACCATTAAGTTGTGGATTTCACTCCTAGCTTAATGGTGAAATTTCGTGCAAAAATAGTTTAAGGTAGAATGAGAGTCGTTTACCAAATTGGGGGTTTCACGCCTATTTTGGTAAAGTTGTCTCGTTTGTGTCACAAGAGTATACAAATAAACATAAGTGTATTCATGTTAACCTTAGGAAAGGCATATAAATTTAAATCAACAAGAAGTGTAGCTAGGAAGCATGCATGGTAGAGTACAAAAGTTTTAAACAACACATAAGAGGCAAAATTCCTAAAACTATAGATTAGGGCAAAAGCATGGCAATTTTCCTAATTCCCTATAGTTATGGCTCTGATACCAATCTGTCACACCCCAACCGATGGCGGAAACATCGGGATGAGACGAAGTGTGTATAGATTGCTAGAGACTTCATAACACTATGTGACAATATTTAATTAAATCCAAATTTCATTTCAATACTAAATTGTCATACAAAATCCCCAAAAAGAAATACAACATAGTTCAACAAATCACATAACATGAGAAAGATAGATAATTTAGGTGTGTATCTAGTCCACCCTACACTTGTTTCATCAATCATCCATACTTCATAAATCAACCTGCAACACGTATTAAAATAGAGTTTCAATGCAAAGGCAATGAGCGAGTATACAAGTTTGTTTACATAGCATAATAGAATAAAACTCAAATCCAACATGATTCATAATATGTGAATTACTAGTATGCAATTTTCGCGTACACTATGATCAAACCCAAGAATCCAACGCATAAAATAACCTAATCCCAATTGATAGCGGGATAGTAAATGTTTAACTTAACAATACCCCCAAGTCTCAAGGGCGGTGCGTAAATCCTATAGCGCTATATTTGTTAAGGTGGGCTAGCAAAGTTAATGAGCATATACGTTCCAAATCGTTTAAATAGAGCATACAAGAATCATAAGTAAAGCACATTAGTTTCATGTTTGTACAAGGATTGAGCATGTTTAGTTTAGTTTTTAAAGATGTTTGCATAATTATACATGTTGCATCCCAAAGTGCAAAGTGGAAAAAGGGATCGAGTATACTCACGGTGGTTGCAAGCTTTCCTACTTGAAATCCCACGAGTGAGTTGGTGATGGATTACTTTGGAGCACCTAGTCCTTCTACACGAGGAAACATAGGTGTGTGAGTTTGGCGTACACGGTAGATTAAAGATTCGGATTGTAAATGTATCATAAAGTATCATAATATGAAAGTAATCATCTTTGACTTAGTAACTCACGTATGACACTATGTAACCAAGTAGGTTATAATGTTTTCATGGGTGGTATGCCCATTAGAATCATACTTAAAGTCCTAGGTCTTAGATGGTATTCTACTACTTCAATATATAAACACAAGTTTATTATTAAAGGTTCAAATAAGTGTATTTACATAATAATAAGATTAGTATATTATTAGGTCCAATGATTCAAGTAGGAGGTAGGAGATTAAATCTCCATTTAGGCACCTCTAGTATCATGAATGTCATGTATGGGGTAGGAAGAACAAGCTTCCGTTTAGGAACCCCTTGTATGTTCACCACTACACTTGATGTAAAAACAACCAAGGAGGGTCAAGAACTAAGGTAGGTACAATAATATAACAAGCTATACTAAGAGAAATCATCAAATCATGTGAGGATTTTATGTTGGAACAACCCAAGTTGTTCCATAATCACTCTACATCAAGAACTAGCTTGAACATGACTTGTGGATGAAATACCCTAAACAAAACAGAAAGTATTTGAGGTTTTAACCTCTGATTTATAGTGTCTCAACCTTGTTTTTAAGCCTAACCAACCATAGAAGAGGTTGTAAGCATTGGGACATAGGCATGAGATGTGTTAGACACAAGTTTAATGAAGTTTAAACAAGTTTGAAAGAACATAACTCAAAACAGAAAGTTTTTGGATCATTTCAGGGGATTTCCAGGTCTGATTTCTCCAAGGAGAAGTCAAGGATTCATACCCTATGATTATCCAAGCAAGTAGGAAGAAGAATCAAGTGATTTCGTTAAGAAATGAGCAAGTTACACTCACTTTTGCACAAGGTTATGAATCTGTCCGAATTTCAGATTCTTGCAAGAACTAGAGAGTATTTTGGAGAGATTTGAGTGTTGTGAAAGTGTAAAATGGTGTGGAGAAGGGTTGTATTTATAGTGGAGGAGTTTAGAGTTGATTGGAGGTGATTAGAGGTGGATTAGAGGTGATTGGGTGAGGTTGGAACTTGGGATTTCGTGCATTTTCGCTGAAGAAACACACAATCTGTCGAAACAAGGTGCTCGCGTAGCGCTAGCACTAAGGCCTTAGTGCTCGCGCTACGCCACTGCATGGCTTCTGAAATTAAGTTTGATTTTTGACATTTAGGCCCCTGTAGTTTATATTTTAGGGCTTTTAAAGTGTTTTAAGGACTAGACTTGCCATTTAAGCATAGTTTAAGGCCAAATAAGGTATGAGGAACATAATCAAAGTATAATTAAGCGTATGAAGGTCGTATACAAGTATCGTTTACGCTCAAAGCATGTTTTATGCATAAGTTCCACATAATTGCAAGTTTAGCACATAGTTCCTAAGAATTACGAATAAGTATCAATTGTTCCACGAAATTGAATGTATGAGCATATATAAAGTGTGTATAATATGTTTGTAACAAAATACGAGTTTTCATTAATGATCCAAGTCTCGGATTTTACAACGATTACAAAGATAGAACGATTACAAGAATACAAAGTTTCCAAAAATAGAAATACAAACAAATCTTTCTATAAATGGAAAGTACAAAAGAGCCGGGTGTTACAGTATGTGTGTTATTAAGCCCCTGCGAGGGTAAGTATTTATTTAAACCCCTGCGTGGGTAAGTTTGTTATTCGAAAAGACCCGTTTAGGGCAGCGTGTAATATTGTAATAAATTAATGGAATGTTTGTTTTATAAATTTCATGTTGCCATTATGTGCATAGATAAATTATATATGAAATAAATAAATTAAAATCATTCCTTTTAAATAAATACATGCCTATGTAAATTTTTAAATAAGAATCTTAAATTGTGAAACCTAGCCTTCGGGTCATTATAAGGCCGGGCCACGATGGTAAGACCTGTTAAAAAGATTCAAATCCCTGTTAACATCTGAAAACATGTTAACACTCCTGGCAGATGTGGTTCATTTGAAATCACACACGTTATTTTATAATATAAGGATCTTGCAAAGATTCCAAACCCAATTAAATGATCTCTGAATCATGGGGTAAATCATCAATTAAGATGATCATACTTTTACCATACGTGGTAATACGTGCCTACGGGCCCTGCTCATTTCTATATGAGCCAAAAGACAGTGGTAGCTATGACTCCCTGTCAGATAAAGGTAATGAACTAGGTTCAAACCTTCATGCTTTGATTCTCTGCAATCATAGCTTATAATTTATAAATGTCCTTATGACTAGGCCTATTGTGCCAAGTATACCTTCATGCTTTGATTCTCTGCAATCATAGCTTATAATTTATAATTGTCCATGTGACTAGGCCTTTTGTGCCACAAATAAAACTGTTATTGTTTTATAATTAGGATAAATTATTAAGGAAAATCCTAAATAAATATGATTAATAAATTAACCAAATATGGTCTCTGTTTACCATGGTTAATGAATTTCCCTAAGGGGCAACTCCATAATAAACTCCCAAATAAACTATTGTCCTTGTTTTCTGCAACAGTTCAATTAAAATGGCTAACTCGGACGAGGGTAATAGTCATCCAGTGGAGAATAACGAGAACACCCGAATTAATTTAACGGGTGCTGAATTGAAAGCAATAATAGACGGCGCAGTTACACAAGCCTTGGAAAGGCAGTACGAAGAGTATAGCGGGACTCGTAGTAGGACCCTATCTACGCAGCCTTCAAAGCCACCGTCCAAGAAGGACGACTCGAAGAAAGATGATGACCGACGCTCCTCGAACCACAGTGCTCCATCTCAGCAGGTTATACTAAACCAGGGACCCCGTGACAAGGGTTGCTCTTATAAATATTTCGTTTCCTGCAAACCCCGGGATTTCACTGGGGAGAAAGGAGCCATTGACTGTATGATGTGGCTGGATGAGATGGATACGGTTGTAGATATCAGCGGATGCGCTGAGAGAGACGCGGTCAAGTTTGTGTCGCAGTCTTTCAAGGGTGAAGCTTTAGCATGGTGGAGATCTCTGATTCAAGCCACCGGAAAAATCCCATTGTACAACATGTCGCGGGATCAATTTGTTGCCCTTATCAGGGAAAATTACTGCCCTCAGCATGAGGTGGAGAAGATAGAGTCTGATTTTCTATCATTGGTGATGACAAACCTTGACTGTCAAGCTTACCTAACGAGCTTCAACACGATGTCCCGGTTGGTTCCTTATCTGGTAACCCCGGAACCAAAAAGAATCGCTCGTTTTATCGGTGGTTTAGCCCCAGAAATCAAGGCAAGCGTGAAAGCTTCTCGGCCAGCTACTTTTAGATCCGTAGCTGACATTTCCTTATCCCTCACTCTGGATGCGGTCAGGCAGAGATCGCTGAGGAATAAGGAGGCTGAGAAGAGAAAACGTGAAGATGATGGTTCACGAAGGTCGAACAAGAAGCACCGTGGGAGCGGTGACAACAAGAAAGGACCTGAGTCAAGGAAAGATGGGCATAATTCTGGTGAGAAGCCCAAATGCAAAATTTGCAAGAAACAGCACTTTGGAAAGTGCAGACTTGAGTCGAACTCACAGACTCAGTCAAAAACCTATGCTTGTGGTATATGCAAGTCCACGGATCACAAAACCTTGGATTGCAAGAAAATGAAAGACGCAATGTGCTACCGTTGCAATGAAAAGGGCCACATTAAAACCAACTGCCCTAAATACAACAAGAAGCCTGAAGAGGCCAAGAAGACTAATGCTAGAGTCTTCAGAATGGATGCCAAAGAAGCAGTGCTAGACGACAACGTTATTACAGGTACTTTCCTTGTAAATGACGTCTATGCTAGAGTACTATTTGATTCAGGCGCTGATAAGTCTTTCGTAGATCATAAATTTTGTGAATTGCTGAAATTACCTGTCAAAACCTTAAGCGTGAACTATGAGGTAGAGTTAGCAGATGGTACCATAGAAACCGTCTCAACTGTGTTAGATGGATGTGTTATATCCATTAAGAACCATTCTTTTCCTCTGTCTCTACTTCCCTTTAAGTTAGCTGGTTTTGACATAGTTCTGGGTATGGACTGGTTATCTCATAACCAGGCCCAAATTGTCTGTAACAAGAAACAAGTGGGGATAAAGACTCCGTCTGGTGAATCACTTACCATTTGGGGAGATACCAGTATGGGCTACCTGAGCAAGTGACTATGCTCAAGGCTTCCAAATGTTTAAAGAGGGGTTGTGTCATCTACATGGCACAAGTGATTATTGATGAGCCCAAACCGAAGATAGAAGACATCCCTGTCATCTCTGAATTCCCAGAAGTTTTTTCGGAAGAACTACCTGGTTTGCCACCAGATAGGCAAGTGGAATTCAGGATTGATATCATCCCCGGAGCAGCACCGGTCGCTAGAGCACCTTATAGGTTGGCGCCCACAGAGATGAAAGAATTGAGGACACAGCTAGACGAATTGCTAGCAAAGGGTTTCATTAAACCTAGCTCGTCTCCTTGGGGAGCGCCAGTCCTGTTTGTAAAGAAAAAGGATGGGTCGATGCGTCTGTGCATTGACTATCGTGAGCTTAACAAGGTCACAATAAAGAATAGATATTCTTTGCCCAGAATCGACGATTTGTTCGATCAGTTACAAGGGGCAAGTTATTTCTTGAAGATTGATTTGAGGTCAGTCTACCATCGACTGAAGGTCAGAGATGAAGACGTACATAAAACAGCATTTAGGACTCGTTATGGTCATTACGAGTTCCTAGTGATGCCTTTTGGGCTCACTAATGCACCTGCCGCGTTCATGGATCTCATGAATCGCGTTTGCAAGCCATACTTAGATAAATTCTTCATCGTTTTCATCGACGACATTCTTATCTATTCGAAGAATCAAGCTGACCATGAGAAACACCTTCGCTGTATTCTCAAGCTCCTGCATCAGAAGAAGCTCTATGCCGAATTCTCTAAATGTGAATTCTGGCTTTGAGAAGTCCAATTCCTTGGACATGTGGTTAGTGAGCGTGGTATCCAAGTGGATCCCGCTAATGTTGAAGCAGTTATGAACTGGCAAGAACCAAAGACGCCTACAGAGATTCGTAGCTTCCTGGGATTGGCAGGATATTACAGGCGTTTCATTGAAAATTTTTCAAGGATTGCTGCACCCTTAACTTCCTTGACCAAGAAGAAAGTAAAGTTCATTTGGGGTCCTAAGCAGCAAAAATCCTTCGATATTCTGAAGCAGAAGTTGAGCAACGCCCCAGTACTGACATTGCCAGAGGGAATAGAAGACTTTGTGGTCTACTGCGATGCATCGCACACTCGCATGGGGTGTGTGCTTATGCAAAAAGGCAAAGTTATTGCCTATGCATCACGACAGTTAAAGGTGCATGAAAAGAATTACACCACTCATGACTTGGAGTTGGGTGCCGTTGTATTCGCACTAAAACTGTGGAGGCATTATCTTTATGGTATTAAGTGTGTGATCTATTCTGATCACAAGAGCCTCCAGCACCTGTTTAACCAGAAAGAGTTAAACATGAGGCAACGCCATTGGATGGAGACCTTGAATGACTATGATTGTGAAATCAAGTACCATCCTGGCAAGGCGAATGTAGTCGCTGATGCCTTGAGTCGAAAGGAAAGGATGAAACCCATCCGAATCAATGCCAAGCGCATGGAGATAAAGAATAATTTGATTGAAAGGTTGTTAGCTGCACATAAGGAAGCTGTGTTGGAAGCTAACTATCCTAATGAAAAGTTAGGAGTAACTGAGGAGCAGTTAACTATTAGCAAGGACGGAATTCTAAGATTGAATGGACGAATATGGGTTCCAATTTATGGAGGACTTCGAGATGTCATCCTCCAGGAAGCCCATAGTTCCAAATACTCTGTTCATCCTGGAGCTGATAAGATGTACCAGGATCTAAAGACAAATTATTGGTGGATAGGCTTGAAGAAGTCTGTAGCCACTCATGTAGCTAAATGCTTGACATGTGCGCAAGTCAAAGCCGAGTATCAAAAGCCGTCAGGCTTGCTACAACAGCCTGAACTTCCTACGTGGAAGTGGGAAATGGTAACCATTGATTTTATCACCAAGTTACCTAAGACAAGGAAAGGAAATGATACAATATGGGTTATCGTTGACAGACTGACTAAGTCAGCACATTTCTTACCCATCAAGGAGACTTATAGCTCCGATATGTTAGCCCAGTTATACGTGGATAAGATTGTAGCCTTACATAGCATACCTGTGTCTATTATCTCTGATAGAGATACTAGATACACGTTACATTTTTGGAAGAGTTTCCAACAATCTTTGGGTACCCGTTTGAATTTTAGTACGGCTTACCATCCTCAGACTGACGGTCAGAGTGAGCGTACTATTCAAACGCTGGAAGACATGCTACGTGCATGTGCGATCGATTTGGGTGGTAGTTGGGATAAGAACTTACCATTAATCGAATTCTCCTACAACAATAGCTACCATACCAGCATTAAGGTTGCGCCTTTTGAGGCATTATACGGTAGAAAGTGTAGATCGCCCGTTTGTTGGGCGGAAGTTGGAGATGTCCAATTATCAGGACCAGAGATAGTCTTCGAAACGACGGACAAGATTGTCCAGATTCGTGACCGTCTCAAAGCTGCCCGAGATAGGCAGAAGAGCTACGCAGATCCGAAGCGTAAAGCTTTTCACTTCGAAGTAGGTGATAAAGTGTTGCTCAAAGTATCACCCTGGAAAGGAGTGATGCGATTTGGTAAGAAAGGCAAGCTAAGCCCGAGATACATAGGACCTTTCAAGGTTATCGAACGTGTCGGGTCAGTTGCCTATAAGTTAAACTTACCGGAAGAGCTCAGTGGAATTCACAATGTGTTCCACATCTGCAATCTGAAGAAGTGCTTCGCTGATGAATCACTGGTAATACCGCATACAGATGTGCATATAGATGAGAGCTTAAAATTTGTGGAAAAACCTTTGTCGATTGAAGATCGACAGGTAAAGAAGCTTCGAAGGAAGCATGTACCTATTGTAAAGGTCAAATGGGATGCCCGTAGAGGTCCCGAATACACGTGGGAAGTTGAATCCACGATGAAAGAAAAGTACCCTTACTTATTTCAGTAAATCTCGGGTCGAGATTTATTTTAAGGGGGTGAGGATGTAACACCTCGAAAATTCACGTCCTATAATGTGTTGACACGTGTCATATGTTTAAAACGTGTGAAAGAATATTATAGAAGGACTAAAGTTGACAAACATGGAAAGTATGTGAATATACGTATTCTAAGTGTCAACTGTGAATAAATATAATGTACAATAACCCTACACGATGTTTATAACACCAAACGAATAAGTCATGGATCATACGAAGCTACAAGTGAGAGATTTCAAACTACAGGGGTTAAATGTGTCAACATGTTTAAATTATACCTCTGAGTGACCTTTTGACAAACCCGAAGCTCTGTAACTGATGATTATGCTCACTAGAATATAGGATTTAAATTTCGTAAAGTTTCGTTATCGTATGGGAAAGTTATGATCAAATTCGCGTGCGAAGGGTTAAAGCGTAAACGTTGAAAGTTAGGACTTTTCGGGTAACAATAAAGTTAACCGGGGACTTAACGAAGGGGGTATATGTTTTAAAGCCCTTATAGATCAATTTTAGGGGTTCTTAATGCAAGAAACAAGTGCCTAATCGGAGTTTGAAGAGCCAAGGATCAAATCGCAAAAATCAAATGTGCAAAGTTTCTGCATATGCCGTCGCGCCACGCGAGGGTCCCTCGCGCCACGCGAGGGACTCCCAGTTCCGAAAATCGTGGCTGTTGTCTGCCATGGCCTTTGTGCGCGACCTTTAACTGATTTTCCACATCTCTTGACCCCTAAAGCACCCCCTAAGCACTAGGAACAAGTGTTGATCAGTTGTGGTGGGTTGTACACTCATGTGTCAAGGATTTATGGTGAGAAAAACACTATATAAAGGCATGTTATGCAACCATTGTTCTTCACATCTTCTTCAAGCTATCTGATCATTTCTGGAGCTCAAGTCTGCTCTCAAGTGTTCACATTTCGTGCATAGGACCTTTGTAAGTTGGCTTAACCTTTCTTAATTAAGTTTTAGCTTAGTTTTAGCTTAAAAGTCAAACCGTCGTAATTAACGGTTGACTTTAAGGTTAATCACTAATGGTCCAGTGATTAGTCGAATAAAAAGTACCTTTAAGTAGGTAATTATGTGGGTAATAAAACCTCAAAAGGGTTTCCCCTGATTCCCACTCTAACTAGGTCAAATGTCGGGTCAAACTTACTAATAAAAAGTCAACAGAATGTTTAAAATGCAATTTATGCATGATTAGCAATGTAGAACACATATAACTCATTAATATAACTTGGTAATTAGTGTAAGGACATGCCTAAACATGTTCAACCCGACAATTTCCTGTTTAGACCCGGTTCGTAACCGAAAGTCGCATAGTTTGACTTATACTTTGACTTTCAGTTCTGACCCGTTATGGTATGTTTTAGAAATGCCTTAGAGCTTTATTTGGACCAGGTTACATGCTAGTATAACCCTCTGTGATTATACACCTCGGATCATTAGTTATCCAATTAATATGCATGATTCCGTTAATCGCTCATATGTTGACCATTATGCCCTTATTACCTTAAAACGTGATTTTTGGAAATGTAAAAGAGTAGAAACCTTAATTACTGATATATAAACTTGTATGCAAAATTTGACATCAGTTTGAGGTGTAGATTAAGAGTTATGCTCGTTAGCGTAAAATTAAAGCTTTATGTTAATTAAACGGCGTATTTAACGTATAGCCTACTTAAACATACTTTTTGATATCAAATATTTTACCCACTGATGTAATATATTATTTTGGGATTTTTAAAGATTTTTAATTAATTTTAGGCTGAGCATAACTCATAGTCGTAGGCTTAATCCGGTAATTGTCGGTTTTGCCCTTACGGGCCATAAAATGAGTTTTACATATCTAAACGACTCCAAACCTTTTGCTACTGATAACATATGATAAATAAATTATTTTAAGCCTTCTAGAAATATAAAAATATCAGATTTAAGTATCAAACCCGGAAATGGCCTTTAATCGCCTTTTTAAGCGTTTTTAACGCATAGTATGTACTAGAAGTATTTTAAACATACAAGGGTTGATACCTACTGATATTTGAGGCAAATTATAATATATTAACAGTAAGCAAAGGTTGTTAAACTCAGACTTCAGTTTTGAGCTTTTCGGCTTATGTGAAATTACCAAAATACCCCTACGGGGCATAGTTTGGTTATAATTGATAAATTTCACATATATACTTTATCCTACTGTTATAACTCATTAATTTGAGTATGTTTGCTGAGTACATTAGACCTGTAACTCAGTTAAACACTTAGACTCTTTTATAACCTTGTAAATGACCAAACTACCCCTACGGGGCATAGTTTGTGTTCAAACTCGTTTCGGGCATAATAAATGATATCTTACTGATGTCACAACATATATGAAGCATATTAACTTAGGAAACCTGTAAATAGCTCTCATGGATACCCGTTACGCTTATTACGCGTTCGGTTCGGTTTATGTAACTAGTTTACATAAACTAGCCTAAACGGGTCAAACCTTATCGGTTTTATCTCAAATTCCAGAATGTGTATGAAATTCCCATATTAAACAAGTCTCTGAACTTGTCGGGTCTAAATCACATTCTATCCGGTCTTCGCTTAATCGTGCGTACGAACCGTATCTTTGAAACTAGCCGGTCTAAGCTTAAGCTTAATTAAAGACCCGTTAGGATTCTAATAGGTTATTATAAACCTTCGTTCCAGATTAGGAGGACCAGTAAAAGCTACTTGTAATTTGCTTATTGTGATATATACTTTGCTCAGGTAAATACTTTTAACTTATTTTCCCTATACGGGCTTGGGTTACGGTATATAGTATACCGCTTGATCGGGCATCAAATCCTCCACCGTTGAGTGGGTAATTGAATAATTTGATCGGCTCGTTTAAACAGTCTTGTTACTTAAAGCCTTTGGGGGGGTTAATGACCATGTCCCGGATATCCTTGGCATCATTTTACGAAATGGCCACGACTTAAGCGCGGGGTGTAGGCGTACACCCGTCAGTGCACAAAAGAATATTGTGGTGTGTCTATTGATCTTTAACCCGGACAAGATCCGGGCTACTGAACGCACAAGGAACATGTAATTCGTTCACAAGATTATATATTTAAAATAATTCTCCCAAGATAAATAAAATGTTTATGCCACGTGCATCCAAACCAATTTTTAATCATTTTCCAAAATGAGTCAGTTGATTGTATTTACCAGTGTAAACTGACGTATTTTCCCAAAAAGATTAAATGCGGGTACTATGCGTAATTGGCTGGGATTTCTCCTTAGCATCATTAGAAGTCTCGCAAGCTTAAGATGCCTGAAGTCTGTTGAACTATTGATTATATTTTGTTTCCGATCCATCTGTGGATACACATCCGAATATTGTGACATTTGATATTACAATAATTAAATTCGGTTGTATTATATCTTTTAAAATTGCTTCCGCTGTGCATATTAAATATTGTGTTGTTTGACTATTATGTTGCCAACCACGTCACGATAATCCTCCACCGGGCCCACCGGTGACACGTGGAAATCGGGGTGTGACATTTATATGAAATGTGTAAGGTGGAATAGTCATAATCAATGATGACTAATCTAACCGTCTTACAAATCATGATAATAGTTTGACGCTTAACAAGCTAGGTGGAGGCCTGGAAAGGAAGCGGGTCAAACGAATCAAGTGTAAAGGGAAACCGTACTTCGGATGCAAGGTAAGTAAAGCTTACACCCATTGTAGTATACGTATGTATTTTATAGGTGATAAAGGTGACAACCGATTATGTTCGAAATTTGAGTTCCGACACGGAACGAAATGAGTCGGAATGAATAAAAACGATCAAAACCATGGTTAATGGTAAAAATGGACAAAATGGTAATTTAGTCGTGAATTGACTAAGAGTTAATAAGTTTTCTTTAAGGTTACCTTATAGCGTAACTAGTAATCGGAAAAAGGGAAAAATGATCTTGTGGAAAAATCCGAAATGGGTCGGATGTGTGAATGGGTAATTAAAAAAACAAACAAACATGTTTTGACATAAGTATAAATGTTTGGCCATAAAGACTAAATGGGTCAAATGGTGGTGATGACACCATTAGACAATATCGACTAATGTTTGGTTGTCAAGTTAGATGTTCACAGGAGTGAACGGGAAGTGGATTATTGCGTCGCTATAAAGTAGCGGCTAATAAAATAAAGGTACAAAACGGTCTATATGTTGCCCCAAGCCAGGTACGCATAATTTAGATTATAGTTAAACGTGCGATTTTGGTCAGATTCTTAGTGAAAGTCATTCGTCTTAAATGAGGGACTAAAGTTGACAAAAACGCCCTTGATGGGTAAACCGGGTAGACGAGCCTTAGAGGTTATTTAGGAACATGTAGTACGACCATGTAATCTTTGATAAGTATAAAGGTTTTAGGCATAAGTCTTTTTGGGTCAAATGCCTACAAATGGATATTTTCCGTAAATTACC
Organism: Helianthus tuberosus; assembly: GCA_030545235.1. Lineage (NCBI taxonomy): Eukaryota > Viridiplantae > Streptophyta > Magnoliopsida > Asterales > Asteraceae > Helianthus > Helianthus tuberosus. Next base: position 54,734 of record JARYGA010054218.1, read on the forward strand.
TTCCGAAGGGTAAAATTTGGGATTTTGGGTTCCTTATGTTGAATCCACCATAGAAATAGTTTGGGTGGAAGATAAGTAGTTAATTAGCAAGAAGAGAAGAGGCGCGAAAAGAAAATAGCGAGTTTGAATGCTCAAATGCATGAAAACTTCTAAACGGGTCAAAATAAAGTAGGTGGTAAAATGTTGGCTTAAGTGTAATAAAGAAAAACGTAAACCGGGTAACGGGAGCGTAAACTATATGAATAATGGATCCGGGTAATGGATGATAGCTTAGACATGTTAAGAAACGAACCCCAAGCAATTAAAATGAGTTTGGATATGTTTGGATGCAAATTTGATGAAAAATAAACGTGCAGAGTTGACACGGACGGGTGAAGTGTTGACACGGCGGGATGAAGGGGCTGTGAAAATATATGTTAAGCTGACACGGCCGGGTGATCTTTTGACACGGCCGGGTGAAGGGGCTGAAAACAAAATATATAATTTCTTGTATTTAATTATTTTGTTCAAATGCCTTGAATTCTAATCTTTTAAATGAAATTGTATGATAGGTAAAGATGCTCTTTAGACCCTGGAGGATGATCAAGCCATGTCAAGAACCGAACACACCGAACAAAGCTTTCGCATTTTGTCTATTTTGTTTTAGTGACATGTAAACACTTGTAATTATGTTTTGAAAGTTTATCTAGCATGATGTAGGCTTGAATGTTATGAGCAAGTATGATCTTAAAACCATGAAGTTTTTAAAAACTCGAAAATTTTTGTACTAAATGCAAGATAAATGTCATAAATCCTGTTATTTTAAGTTGGGTCTTACATTATTCTTATGTATATTTGTTTTTTAATGCCATTACACTTACATTTGGTTATTTATTAATATATTAGACTATCCTATTTTCATGAGATTTGTTGTGGGAACACATGAATAGTTGAATAGCTAATGATTTATTTGTCATTTATGGGTCAAAGGTATGTCATGAGATGCAAATGAATATGGCTGTAAACGAACCAAACGTTCGGCGAATAGTTCGTGAACCGTTCGGCGGGAAGTTCGTTTGTGTTCGTTCGTTTATTAAACAAACGAACACGAACAAGAATTTCGTTTGTTTAGTTAAATGAACAAACATGAACAGAGGTCGTGTTCGTTCGTTTATGTTCGTGAACGTTCGGTAATGTGTTCGTTTGTGTTCGATACTTCATTAGTGTTTTTAGTTTTTATATTTATTTAAATACTTCAAAATTCCAACAAATTAAATATCTAATAAGTGTCGGTGTATTATATATTATGTTCATGAACGATTGTTTGTGTTCGTTTGTTTCCTTCCATTTGTGTTCATGAACATTAGTTTGTGCTCGTTTGTGTTCGTCAACGTTCGTTGCCTAAAATTAACAAACAAACACAAACAAACACGAACAAGTTAATCTCCTTAACAAACGAACATGGACATAAAATCCCATTCGATAAGTGTTCGTGAACGATTCGTGAACACATATATTTCTTAACAAACGAACACGAACAAGGTCTTGTTCGTGTTCGTTCGGTTCGTTTACAGCCCTACAAATGAATGACCAATTTAGTGGTTTTTCAATTTTCATGGACCAGGTTAGTAGTTCACTACCGTTTCTATATTGCATATATATGCAGTGCAATTTATATGGTAGTATAGTTAGCCTATTTATGCTTAAAAATTGACTAACATGAACAAACGTATGTTGTGGTGATATTGATTGTTTAACTATGTATTCGACTATTCGTTGAGATAATATTGTGTTGAATGATACACTAATAATGTGAATAGGAAATTCATAAGAAAGAGATTATTATTTTTTATGTGCAAAAATTTCATGTTAGAATGAAACATATGTAATCACCTTATACTAAAAAAGAAAAAAGAAAATCCTAACATACTTCTAACATGTTAGAATGAAACATATGTAATCACCTTATAGGGAAAAACATGTATTTAAACCAGAGCCCTCGGTTCCATGAGGACTCTCACATCATGATTGTGCAGAGATATAAAGCCAGTAACATACTTCTTGATGACAATTTTTCAACAAAGAATTGGAGATTTTGGGCTGGCCAGATTCTTCGTTAAGGATTCAGCTTATGTGAGCACCACAATAGCTTAGTAGTTGGAACATATAAGTTCTTATATAAATATAATATCAACCTATAATTATCATAATGTCTTTGCTTTGTGATCTGTATAGGATATTCAGTTTTGTGGTTTTAGTGCTTAAAATCATTAGCTAGATGGAGAATACCAAACTTAGTTTACCAGTAGAAATGCAATAGCTTCCCAAATATGTAGGACCCAATCCCATTTGCATATTCAATTTTAATCTAAAGCAACAAAATGAGATCTTTATTTATTTCTTCATTTTTCTTGAAAATAGGCCTAAAAGTTGTATGAAAGATCAAGAATGTACAAGAATGAAGAGTGATGGTTTTGTTTAAAGGGATGTTATGCAAACGATTTGGGTAGCTCTATTGTGCCTTCAGTTATTCAGCCTCATGCTAACTTGAGGCCACCAATGCCAGAGATTGTATCAATGTTATAACATGGAAGGTGGAAATGGTCAAAATGAATGAGAAAGGATCTTGGGAAGCCATCTCTGATTATTTCCCTTCTCCACTCGAAACTGAATCGCCCAACTTGACTCAACCTCCAAACTCTTGTCTTGCAGCAAGGAAAGAGGGAATGAAAGCATGGCAGTTAAAAAACACTAATTGATTGCAAGGTACCGATCCGTGTGTTAATACAAGTAGGCATCGTTCCACGTTATCCCATGCGTTAATTTGCTTTTTGTAGACGAACATTTCAAGTAAATAGTATGTGTATGTGAAGAAAGTTTTAATTTCAAAATGTTTCCTAAGAGGTAGAAAGGAAGAGAAAAATCGTTGCTTTGAACTTGTGTAAAGGCCGATTAACCCGCTAGCGCCGCCGCGAAGCGCGGGTGGAAAAAGTCCTAGTTCTAGTAAATACTAAATATAGGGGTATCAATGAGTTTTTATAAAGTTTTCATTATAACATTTTAAACTTTAGTATAGGTGTATCAATGAGTCTTTATAAAGTTTTCGTTATAACTTTTTAAACTTTAGGAATCTATACTATATAATAAAAAAAACCACTTTTGCACACTTGTCATCATATTAGACCTTCTCATATAGATAATTTTAATTTTAATTTAATTTCTTCTAATTAATTATAGATAACCATCCTACTAAATATTATTTAGTTTAATATATTATATTATAGATAATCCTCCTACTAAATATTATTAGTTTAATATCTTATGGATAATTATTAGAGTTAATTGCCAAAATCGTCCATGAGGTTTGGGCATGTTTGTCATTTTCGTCCAAAATGACTTTTTTGTACTAAATAGCCCCCCACGTTTGTAACTTTTTGCCATTTTCATCCAAATGCCTAACTGGGTTAGAAACAATCGTTTGATGAGGTTTTTTTTTTTTTTTTTTTTTTTGAAATTTCACAAGTACAAGGCCTGAAATGTAATTTCTTTTTAAACCTAAAACCATCACCCTCTGCTTAAGATGTTATTTTTTTTATTATTTGGTATATAAAATTACATTTATTCAACCCGTGTTATAAATGAGGTTTTTTAAAGATGTATTATTTTATTATTTGGTAAACAATTGTACATTTATTCAACCCATTTATTCAACAATTATAATTATTAGAGTTAATTGCCAAAATCGTCCATGAGGTTTGGGCATGTTTATCATTTTCGTCCAAAATGACTTTTTTGTACCAAATAGCCCCCCACGTTTGTAACTTTTTGTCATTTTCATCCAAATGCCTAACTGGGTTAGAAACAATCGTTTGATGAGGGTTTTTTTTTTTTGAAATTTCACAAGTACAATGCCTGAAATGTAATTTCTTTTTAAACCGAAAACCATCACCCTCTGCTTAAGATGTTATTTTTTATTATTATTTGGTATATAAAATTACATTTATTCAACCCGTGTTATAAATGAAGTTTTTTAAAGATGTATTATTTTATTATTTGGTAAACAATTGTACATTTATTCAACCCATGTAATACACGTGTATTGTACGGGTTGAGTAAATTTAATTTTATGTATTATATAATGAAAAAAGTTACATTTTTAAGAGCCGCATGTATTGTATGGGTTGAGCACATGTAATTTTGTATACCAATCAATAAAAGGTTATATCCTGTTATATCTTTTTATACCCTGTGTATTATACGGATTGAATAAATCTAATTTTGTATACCACATAATAAAAAAAAGTTATATTTTTAGAAACCCGGTATATTACACGAGTTGCATAAATGTAATTTTGTATAGTAAATTATAAAAATATTATATCTTTAAAAAACCTCATTTGTTACACGGGTTGAATGAATCTAATAAAAATTATATCTTTAAAAAAACTAACGGATATACTCGATATATGATGCATGGGGTGATGGCGGTGATGGTTCTTATAAATGTTACGTAAACATAGTGAATACCGTATTTGAGTTGAGAGTTGAACACGAAAATAAAAATATAGAACCAATAAACATTGATTAATATTTTTGTTTACCCCTTATATACATTTTTGAAATAGATTATACCCTTAACTACTTTAGTTTAATAAAATAAATAAATCATTTACATTATATAAATTTATATTTAGCGTACGTCTTTTTTTTAAATTTTAGGATAAATAATTTTGAAATCGAGTAAATTGCTAAAATCGTCCCTGAGGTTTGGACATGTTTGCTATTTTCATCCCAAACGATTTTTTTGTACAATATAGTCCTTCACTTTTGACATTTTTTCCATTTCATCCAAACATCTAATTTGCTTTATTTTTTCTATCAAACATTTGGATGAAAATGAAAAAAAAATCCAAAATCTCAAGGACGATTTTGGCAAAAAAATAGTCAGACGTTTGGATGAAAATGACAAAAAATCCCAAAAGTGAAGGACTATATGGTACAAAAAAATTGTTTTGGATGAAAATGACAAAAATACCCAAACACCGGGGACAATTTTGACAATTTACTCATTGTTTTGGATGAAAATTACAAAAATACCCAAACACCGGGGACAATTTTGACAATTTACTCTTTGAAATCTAATAAATATTTCAAAGTATTATATTATCTTCTATACAAATTGTTTAAATTTATATTAAATTTAATGTTATATTTATCTTTTAATTAATATTAATTATTTATAATTAAGTTTGATAGAGAGGAAAAAACTAAAAAATAGATGGCTCTAATAAATGACATGTGTATAATCCTCCTACTAAATATTATTAGTTTAATATCTTATGGATAATTATTAGAGTTAATTGCCAAAATCGTCCATGAGGTTTGGGCATGTTTGTCATTTTCGTCCAAAATGACTTTTTTGTGCCAAATAGCCCCCCACGTTTGTAACTTTTTGCCATTTTCATCCAAATGCCTAACTGGGTTAGAAACAATCGTTTGATGAGGTTTTTTTTTTTTTTTTTTTTTTTTGAAATTTCACAAGTAGAAGGCCTAAAATGTAATTTCTTTTTAAACCTAAAACCATCACCCTCTGCTTAAGATGTTATTTTTTTTATTATTTGGTATATAAAATTACATTTATTCAACCCGTGTTATAAATGAGGTTTTTTAAAGATGTATTATTTTATTATTTGGTAAACAATTGTACATTTATTAAACCCATGTAATACACGTGGTTTTAAAGATATTACTTTTTTATTTGCTATGTAAAATTACATTTATTTAACCCGTACAATATGGTTCTAACAGATATAACTTTTTATTATTTAATATATAATTATATTTATTCAACCCGTATAATAAATGAGGTTTTTAAAGATATATTATTTTATTATTTAGTATATAAAATTTATTTATTCAACCCCGTGTAATACACGGGGTTATAACCTAGTACTAAATATAAGGTATCAATGAGTCGGATATGACTAATGTCAGTCTTATATCTGGCTTAGACTAAGCGGTATGGTGGCCGGCTTAGGCCCGGCGAGGCCCGGCGCCAGTCCCCCACACCGCCCCCCTCGCCCCATCCCGGCTTGACCGGCAGCCCACAGACGATCACGACGGGCCTGCTTTCTCTCTGATCTTTCTCTCTCCTCTCTCTCTCTATCTCTCTCTAAAATCAAATTAATTTATATTTTTTAATTGTTTTTATAAATAGTGTGGGGCCCCATCCTCCACCCATTGGTCCATCCCCTCTAGGCCCATCCCCACTCCAGGTGACGTGGCGGCCCATCCCCTTGGGAATGACCCTCACCATACCCTCCAGTCTTATTGCTCGCTGTATTTAGATGTTTGTAATTTCTAGAAGGTAGATGGACAACATTAATGAAAAAAAAAGATAACAATTTTATATTCCTTTAATATCAATTCAGCTTTATTTATATTATTTTACATTTTTATATAAACTAGGGTTAAGACCCGCCCGCGTTGCGGCGCGGGTAAATCGTAAACATTGAATGGATTAGTCTAAACGTTATATTATGCATTAACCATATGAAAACACACATTTCGACGTATCCAATTGAACTCAGTGTAACATGTATAAGCATTGTGATTGGATCAAACGTAAAGTAAATGGAATTCGTATCGAACAATCATAACGTATTATATGTGACCCAACTCATACATAAAAAACGTAACGGGTATGAAGGAAAATATGCACATGTAATCGAAAGAGATTAATTAGAGCTTTCGGAAAAAAAAGGGAGAAAAAGAAACTATAATTTGACTCCACTCGGTTCGAAAAAAACTTTACGAAACATACATAAGATAAACACGAAAACATATTATATTTGACCTAAATCATTTCCCAAAAAAGTTTACGTCGAAACGTAGAACAACTTGAATTTATATTAAAACGTACATAAAAATATGCACGTAAAAATGGTTTCTTTAAATGAAAACGTATTATATTTGACCTGACTCGTCTATAAAAAAGTTTACGTCGGAATGTAGAACAAATCATATTTATACATACCGGTACATAAAATATGCACGTAAAAATAGTTTTTAAGTAAATTAAGTATAGGGGTAAACCGAAACAAAATATTAGTAAAAAATTTAATAGGTTAAAAACGTTCGTAAAACCATGCCAAGTAGCACCAATGCCACCACGACATCGACTCTCAACATCGTAAAAATAAAATAGATAAAATGGTAAAAATTACACTGAACGAAAAGAAGACTAAAATTATTGAACCACGCACACCCGTTGTGTCTTGATGCGAAGAAATTAACCAGAAACGTAAAACGTACAAAATAATAACTTAGTCGATCTAGGACCCTGTCACACCCCGATATTTCCACGTGTTACCGGTGGGCCCGGTGGGGAGTATCGTGACGTAGTTGATATCATTATAGTCAAACAACACACAATATTTAAATGCACAGCGAAAACAAAAGATAGATTTATTCCAACCAAATAAATTGTAATATAAAGTATCACAATGTAGTTGAAACAGATCCACTGGCGGATCAAAATAGAGAGGAAAATTGTTCAACAGACTTTGACACCTAAAGCTTTGCGAGACTTGATTATTGATGCCTGGAGTATCCAGCCTATTACGTGTAGCACCTGCACTTAACCTTTTTGGAAAATACGTCAGTGTACACTGGTAAATACAACTCAACTGACACTTTTTGAAAAGAGTTTGAAAATTGATTTGAATGCACTTTGGCAAAAATATATTTTATAACTTGGGACAATTATTAAATAATCATGTATACAATTTTACTTATTTGTCGTCCATCAGGGCAGGTTGGTAGGGCCGGACAAGATTAACTGACACGCCACAGGTATAATACCCACAAGGTTAATTCCTTTAAATGGGCTACCAGTTTTTACATATGCAACTGTCAGGTGTACGCCTACACCCCGTGCTTAGGTCGTGGCCATTTCTTAAAATGATGCCAAGGATATCCGGGACATGGTCATTTAACCCCCAAAGGCCATACACCAAATAATACATATTAAACGAGTATGTAATTACATTAATCACAATCCGATTTAAATGATTACACACCCGACCAAGCGGTATTATTATAACACCGTATCCCAAGCCCGTATAGGGAAAATAAGTTAAGAGTATTTACCTGAGTAATGTATAAGTCAAATATAGCAAGTACAGATGGCTTTTACATGGCTCCTAATCTGGAACGAATGTTTATAATAACCTATTAGATTTCTAACGGGTCTTTATTTAAGCTTAAGCTTAGACCGGTTAGTCTTAAAGGAAGATACGGTTCCAACGCACGATTAAGCGGAGACCGGAATGGAATGTGATTTAGACCCGACAAGTTTGAAGACTTGTATAATATGGGTAAACTAAATACATTCTGGATTTTGAGACAAAGATGATAAGGTTTGACCCGTTTCGGTTAATTTATTCAAACTAGTTACATAAACCGAACCGAACGCGAAAAGGGCGTAACAGGTAACCATATGAGTCATATGCAAATTTCCTAAGTTAATATGCCTTAAATATGTTGTGACATCAGTAAAATATCTTCTATTATGCCCGTAATGGATTTAAACTCAAATTATGCCTTGTAAGGGCATTTTGGTCATTTAAAAGGTTATAAAAGAGTTTAATTAGTAATCTGAGTTACATGTCTGATTTATTAAATAAATATACTTAATTTAATAAGTTATAACAGTAGGGTATGACCTATATGTGAAATTCATCATTTAAAACCAACTATGCATCTTAGGGGTATTTTGGTAATTTCACTTAGGCTAAAGAGGTCAAAACTGGAAACCTGAGTTTAAAAACTTTTACTTACTGTTATTATATAAAAATATACTAAAAATATCAGTAGGTATCAACCTTATATGTTTAACATAGTTTTAGTACATACTATGCGTTAAAAACGCTTAAAAAGACGATTTGGAGCCATTTCCGGGTTTTTTAAAAGAAAGCTGATATTTTTATAATTCCAGAAGGCTCAAAATATTTTATTGGTCAAATAAAATCAGTAGAAAAAGGTTTGGGGTCAAAAGGATTTGTAAAACTCAGTTTATGGCTTAAAAGGGCAAAACCGGCATTAACCGAATCAAACTTAGAGACCTATGTTATGCTCAGCCAAAAATTAAACAGAAATCTTCAAAAATCCCAAAATATTATATTACATCAGTGGGTAAAAAGTTTGATATCAAAAAGTGGGTTTAAATAGGCTATACGCTAATTACGCCGTTTAATTAACATAAAGCTTTCAAATTACGCTAATGAGCATAACTCTTAATCTAGACCTCAAACTGATATCAAATTTTAGGTGCAAGTTTATAAATCAGTAACTAAGGTTTCTACTCTTTTACTTTTTCAAAAATCACGTTTTATAGTAAAAAGGGCATAATAGTCAACATTTAAGCATTAAACGGAAACATGCATATGAATCGGATAACTAATGAACCAAGTTGTATAATCTCAAAGAGTTATACTTATATGAAACCTGGTCCAAATAAAGCTCTAATGCCAATCTAAAACATGCATAAACGGGTCAGAACTGAAAGTCAAAGCAAAAGTCAAATTATGCGACTTTCGGTTCTGATCCGGGTTTAAACTGAAAATTGTCGGGTTGAACATGGTTAGACATGTTCTTACATTAATTACCAAGTTATATTAGTGATCAAATAGGTTGCATGCCTCCTACATTGCTAATTATGCATTAATTTGAAAATAAGCATTTTGTTGACTTTTTAATAACAATTTTGACCCGACAATTGACCTAGTTAGAGTGGGAATCAGAGAGTACCCTTTTAAGGGTTTATTACCCACATAATTACCTACTTATAGGTACTTTCAATTCGAGATTTGACTGAACAGATTTTATTTAATTTCAAAGTCAAACGTTAATTACGACGGTTTGACTTTTAGCTAATTCACTAGGCTAAACTGAATTAGGAAGGGTTAAGAATACTTACAATAGTCCTATGCACGATTAGGAAGCCTAAGGAACTTGGTTCCTGATCAGGAGAGCTCTAGAAATGAGAATGCAAGTGAATGAACATAAGTTGCAACAATGGGTGTTCTTATATACTAACTTTGATCCTTCAAGATGATGCCAAAGAGGTCTACACATGTTACCAGATCAGTACAAGTGCCCCCTATGCATGTTCAACCATTGGAGAGCCCCTGGTATGTAAAACAAAGGTGTAAGGTCGGTTTCAGCGCTGCAACAGGCATCTGTGCGTTTTTTCTGCGCTGGCAGGTTGTACGCGGGCCGCGAAGACCCCCTCGCGGGGCGCCTAAAACTGCGCAACAGGTTAAACATGTTTTATTTATTACATTTTAGTCCCTGGTCCTTTGTAACGTGGTTTTAACTATTTTTCTTGCACTTTTGGCCCTCTAACTTGATTTTTAAGGACCTTAAGACTTTTACAAACTTGGTTAAGTCCTTGGTTAACTTTGTGCTTACCCGAAAAGTCACAAATTTCAACGTTGACGCTTTTAACCCTTCGTACACGGATTTGATCATAACTTTCTCATACGATAACGAAACTTTATGAAATTTTTATCACACATTCTAGTGAGCATATTTTACCGTTACAAAGCTTCGGGTTTGCTAAAAGGTCACTCAGAGGTATACTTTCAACATGTTGACACATTTAACCCCTGTAGTTTGTAATTCCTCACTTTATTTCATTTTCAGCTTCGTATGATCCATGATTTATTCGTTTAAGATTATAAACACCATGTAGGGTTATTGTAGGGCATATTTATCCATTGTTGACACTTTGGACCCTTATATTCACATAGTTTCTCTGTTTGTCAACTTTAGTCCCTCTAAAGTACTTTTTCACATATTCAAAGCTTATGACACGTGTCAATACATTATTGGACGTAAATTTCCGAGGTGTTACATCCTCACCCCCTTAAAAGAAATCTCGACCTCGAGATTTACTGGAACAAATGAGGGTACTTTTCTTTCATGGTAGACTCCACTTCCCATGTGTATTCAGGACCTCTGCGGGCATCCCATTTGACCTTTACAATAGGCACATGTTTCCTTCGAAGCCTCTCTACCTGTCGATCCTCAATCGATAATGGTTTTTCCACAAATTTCAGGCTCTCATCTATATGCACATCTGTGTGCGGTATGACTAGCGAGTCATCAGCTAGACATTTCTTCAGATTGCAGATGTGAAAAACGTTGTGGATACTACTGAGCTCTTCAGGCAAGTTCAACTTATAAGCCACTGACCCAACACATTCGATAACCTCGAATGGTCCTATATACCTTGGGCTTAACTTACCTTTCTTACCAAATCGCATCACCCCCTTCCAAGGTGATACCTTAAGCAAAACTTTATCACTAACCTCAAACTTTAGAGGTTTACGCTTGGGATCTGTGTAGCTTTTCTACCTATCTCTGGCAGCTTTCAAACGGTCGCGAATCTGGACAATCTTGTCCGTCGTTTCAAAGACTAAATCAAGTCCTGACAACTGAACTTCTCCTACTTCCGCCCAACAAATAGGCGTTCTGCATTTTCTACCATATAGTGCCTCGAAAGGCGCAGCCTTAATGCTGGTATTATAGCTATTGTTATAGGAGAACTCGATCAATGGCAGGTGGTTATCCCAACTGCCACCTAAATCAATCACACATGCACGAAGCATGTCTTCCAAAGTTTGGATGGTACGCTCACTCTGCCCATCCGTCTGTGGATGGTAAGCCGTACTAAAATTCAAACGCGTGCCCAACGATTGTTGGAAGCTTTTCCAAAAATGAGAGGTGTATCTCGTATCTCTGTCAGAGATAATTGACACTGGTACGTCATGCAGAGCTACAATCTTATCTACGTACAATTGAGCTAACATGTCAGAGCTATAAGTCTCCTTAATGGGTAGGAAATGTGCTGACTTGGTCAGTCTATCTACTATTACCCATATAGTATCATTTCCCTTCCTTGTTTTTGGTAACTTGGTGATGAAATCCATTGTTACCATTTCCCACTTCCATGTGGGAAGTTCAGGCTGTTGTAGCAAACCTGACGGCTTCTGATGCTCAGCTTTGACTTGCGCACATGTCAGACATTTAGCTACATAGGCAGCTACAGACTTTTTCAAGCCTATCCATCAGTAGTTTGCCTTTAGATCCTGGTACATCTTATCAGCTCCAGGATGAACGAAATATTTAGAACTGTGGGCTTCCTGGAGGATAACATCTCGTAGTCCTCCAAAAACTGGAACCCATATTCGTCCATTCAATCTCAGCACTCCGTCCTTGTCATTGGATAACTGCTCCTCAGTTACTCCTAGCTTTTCTTCAGGATAGTTAGCTTCCAATACAGCTTCCTTCTGTGCAGCTAACACCCTCTCGTTCAAACTATTCTTTATTTCAATGCTCTTGGCATTGATTCTTATTGGCTTCACTATTTCCTTCCTGCTTAAGGCATCAGCAACTACATTCGCCTTGCCTGGATGGTACCTTATTTCACAATCATAATCATTTAAAGTTTCCATCCAGCGTCGCTGCCTCATGTTCAAATCCTTCTGATTGAACAAGTGTTGAAGGCTCTTGTGATCTGAATAGATCGCACACTTGGTTCCATACAAGTAATGTCTCCACAGTTTTAGTGCAAATACAACGGCACCCAACTCCAAGTCATGGGTGGTGTAATTCTTCTCGTGCACCTTTAACTGTCGTGAAGCATAGGCAATGACTTTGCATTTCTACATGAGTACACAGCCCATACCGGTGTGTGATGCATCACAATACACCACGAATTCATCAATTCCGTCAGGCAACGTCAATACAGGAGCGTTGCTCAACTTTTGCTTAAGAATGTCAAAGGATTCCTGCTGCTTAGAGCCCCAATCAAACTTAATCTTCTTACGTGTCAATGAAGTTAGGGGCGCAACAATCCTTGAGAAGTTTTCGATAAATCGCCTGTAGTATCCTGCTAAGCCCAGGAAGCTGCGAATCTCAGTAGGCGTCTTTGGCTCTTGCCAATTCATAACTGCTTCTACCTTAGCGGGATCTACTTGGATACCACGCTCACTAACCACATGCCCAAGGAATTGGACTTCTCGCAGCCAAAATTCACATTTTGAAAACTTGGCGTAGAGTTTCTCACGATGCAGAAGTTTAAGAATACAGCGAAGGTGTTTCTCATGGTCAGCTTGGTTCTTCGAGTAGATAAGGATGTCGTCAATAAAGACGATGACGAATTTATCCAAGTAAGGCTTGCAGACGCGATTCATGAGATCCATGAATGCGGCAGGTGCATTAGTGAGCCCAAATGGCATCACTAGGAACTCGTAATGACCATAACGAGTCCTAAATGCAGTCTTGTGTACATCTTCATCCTTAACTTTCAACTAATGATAGCCTGACCTCAAATCGATCTTAGAAAAGTAACTTGCCCCTTGAAGTTGATCGAACAAATCGTCGATCCTGGGCAAAGGATACCTATTCTTGATAGTGACCTTATTAAGCTCACGGTAATCGATGCACAGACGCATCAATCCATCCTTCTTTTTGACAAACAAGATCGGCGCTCCCCAAGGGGACGAACTAGGTCTAATGAAACCTTTGGCTAGCAGATCATCTAACTGCGTCCTTAACTCCTTCATCTCTGTTGGTGCCAACCTATAAGGTGCTCTGGCAACAGGTGCTGTTCCAGGGATGATGTCAATTCGGAATTCTACTTGCCTATCTGGTGGTAAACCAAGTAGTTCTTCAGGAAAAACTTCAGGATATTCCAAAATAACAGGGATGTCTTCAATCTTAGGCTTCGGCTCATCAATAATAACCTGTGCTATATAAATGACACAACCCTTCCTCAGACATCTGGATGCCTTGAGCATAGACACTTGCTCAGGCAATCTATGCTGGGTATCCCCCTGAATGGTAAGCGACTCACCAGACGGAGTTTTGACTACCACTTGCTTTCTGTTGCACACAATCTGGGCTTGGTTATGCGATAACCAATCCATACCTATAACTATATCAAAACCGGCTAGCTTAAAGGGAAGTAAGGACAAAGGAAAAGAGTGGTTCCTAATGGATATAACACATCCATCTAAAATAGTTGAGGCGGTTTCTATGGTTCCATCTGCTAATTCCACCTCATACTTCACACTTAAGGCTTTTACAGGCAATTTCAACAACTCACAAAATTTGTTATCCACAAAAGACTTATCCGCTCCAGAATCAAACAATACTCTAGCATAAACATCATTTATGAGAAAAGTACCTGTGATTACGTTGTCGTCCTGAACAGCTTCCTTTGCATCCATTTTGAAGACCCTAGCATTGGTCTTCTTGACATCTTCCGGCTTCTTAGCGTATTTAGGGCAGTTGGTTTTAATGTGCCCCTTCTCATTGCAGTTGTAACATGTGGCATCTTTAATCTTCTTGCAATCAACAGTCTTGTGCTCTTTAGACTTGCATAACCCACACACAGGTGATCCTGACTTAGACTTGGACTCAAGTCGGCACTTTCCAAAGTGGCGTTTTTGGCAAGTCTTGCACTTTGGCTTTTCCTCAGCTTGCTGGCTACCCTTGTTGGATCCAGACTTCTTCCTGGAGTCAGTATTACCCTTATGCTTCTTCTCAGATCTTCGTGAGGTATCGTCCTCACGATTCCTCTTACCTTCTTCTGAATTCTTGAGCGATCTTAATCTGACCGCGTCTAAGGTAAGGGATAGGGATAGATCAGCTGCTGATCTGAAGGTAGCAGGTCTGGATGCCTTAACACTGGCTTTGATTTCAGGGGCTAAACCCCCAATGAAGCGAGTAATCCTTTTGGGTTCCGGGGTGACCAAATACGGAACCAACCGAGATAGGGTATTGAAACTGGTGAGGTAAGCTTGACAATCTAAATTCTTCATTACCAACGATAAGAAATCTGATTCGATTCTTTCGACTTCGTGCTGCGGGCAATAATTCTCCTTAATGAGAGCAACGAACTGATCCCATGACAAGTTGTAGAGTGGGATCTTTCCAGCAGCTTGGATGAGAGACTTCCACCATGCCAGTGCCTCTCCCTTGAACGATTGGGATACATATTTCACTACGTCCCTTTCAGCACAACCGCTGATGTCTACTACTGTGTCCATTTCATCCAACCAGGTCATACAATCTATTGCTCCTTTCTCCCCAGTGAAGTCCCGGGGTTTGCAAGAAACAAAGTACTTGTAGGTACAGGACTTGGTATGAGGTTTAGCATCAAACACTATCCTTTTTGAGGGAACACTGTTTTGATTAGATGAATGTCGATCATCATCTTTCTTGGGTTCATCCTTCTTAGAGGGTGGTTTGCTATGAGCTTCCGAGTGAGTCTTAGGCTTGGAATGTGGTGTGGATCAGGTCCTACTTCGGGTCCCGCTTGATTCACTATACGGCCTATTTATTGCTTTGGTAACAGCATTTTCTACTAATGCTTGCAGGTTCGCACCAGTTAAAAGTATTTTAGCATTTTCAGGGTTTTCCGCTGAATGATTGTTTATTTCTTCTGATTTGGCCATGTAGCTTTAATTGCTACATAAAGAAAATAAGGACAAGGTTTATTTAGAAGCCTAAACAGTACTATCATTCTTGACGATTTATTAACCATGGTTTTAATAGCCATTTTAGTTAATTTATTAAATACATAATTATTCAGGATCTTTATCATAATCCAAAGTTATAAATTAATAATAGCACAATAGGTCTAGTCACGTAGACAAATTTTTAAATCATAAATTTAGATCTTATAGGATCTAGTTATTAGGGTTTGAATTAAAAATTCATTACCTTTCTTGGCAGGGAGTCTATAAACTATGACTGCCTTTTGTCTTATATGACATTAGTTATAGCCCGTAGGCATTACATCATAATCAGATGTTTAAATAATAATAAGGAATTTGGATAATTTAACACAAAGGTGACATGTGTGATTTTGCAGATCACATTAGTCGAGAATGTTAACATGTTTGCAGATGTTAACAGAGATTTGGATCTTTTTAAACTGGTTTTACCATATTGGCCAGGTCCTATTATGACATACAAGCTAGGTTTTACCTTTTAAGATTCTTATTATTTTATTAGAATGGTAAGTCTATAAAATGAATGTTATTTTTCATTTATCCACATATTATATTTATGCATATAATTTAAAAATAAAAAATTTGAACTAACCATTTCATTAAAGTTAAACTAGTACAAGTTTGCCCTAAACGGGACTTTTACATAAATAACACGCCCACGCAGGGGCCAAACTAACAAACATACCCACGCAGGGGTCAAATAAAAAGACATGCCCACGCAGGGGCAGAACAGAAAAAAATATGCCCACGCAGGAGCAGAGTACGGAAACAAATGTCCTCGCAGGGACATGATTACAACACTAAAATAAACAAACAAACAAAGGATTTAGTGATCCTTCTTGCTTTTTCCCTTGATCAAATCCACCATTTTCTTGAACATCCCTCGGTTATGCCTACGCTCTTCCCGTACCTCTTGCCGCACCTCATTAATCCCTTGAAGGATTTCTTGATATTGTCGTGGTGTCATCACCGGCGGCTGTGGGGGTTGCTGATAAAGAGGAGGTTGAGGAGGCGGCGGTTGCTGATACCCATATGGTGGGTATCCATAGGTCGGGTATCCCGTAGTCCAAGGGCCTCCATAGGGACCTTCCGGATGGAGAGCATTGTAGTTCGCAGCTACCAAGTAAGGATCGGCCTCGGCGTAGTTGTAATTGGTGTGGATCGGCTGCTCGAAGGGATTATATGCTGCCGCACCAGTGTAAGTAGGAATTGGGTCTCCAAAACCCAGTGGTGGTGGCGGCGCGACTGGCGCAGAGTTTACTTCTGAGACGGGGTGTGAAGATTCTCCCATCTCTGGTTCTTCATGAAGTGGCAAGTATCGGCTGCCACTTGAAAGTGGAGGGGTGTTGATAAGCACTCCTCCTCGCGCGGATATCCGCGCGTTCGATCTTCTTCTCCTTGGGAGCTCCGGAGGCTGTTGCAGTGGAGGTGGTGGCGGTGGAGTGACCGCTACGAATCGAGAATCCTCGGAAGGATCTCGCTGCTGCTGTTGCTGCTGCTGGTGCAGGGGAGAGTTGTGGTAACTGGGGGTAAACGCCCAGTCACACTGCCTGAACCTCTCCTCATAGCTGTCGGGACCATTATAAGGTGATCCCACAAAAGGTGACCCATCTGAAATTTCGATGGGGTGGTTAGGAGTTCCGGGTGGTGGTTCTGCAGGATCGGTGTCCTCATCTATATCCATCGCGTTGCCACCGGAAAAATGATCTTCGGGTCCAAGTGGGTTAAAACCCACTGGTGCTCCAAGGTAGTCGGCAGGGTTGAACTGGCCCTGGAAAATAGGCGACAGGTGGTCGAAAGGTGAGTTGTGTCCTTGAAGAGGTATGTAGGATTGGTGGGAGTTGTGGGGCTCATTTTCAGAACGAGGCCCAAAAGAGTGTGGAATAGAAGGGGAGGTACTCAGTGAAACTGAGCGCCTAGCTGGTTCAATGTAGGTCCTCCAGGGATCTTGAGGACCCGGGTTGTGGGGATCTGAAGGCGTTCACCGGTGCGAAGGCCCGGCCTCATGGTCATTTGGGGCGACGAGTGGCCCTTTTCCTCTTCCCCTTCCTCTCATCCTTGGTGGCATTTTGTCAACCTGTCAAAAATAAACAAGTGATACAACAAGAAAATATATAAGACAAAGTTAGAAATAAACAAATTTGGATAGTTCCTAAGTTCTTTGTCTAGACTCGAGAATCGAGGAATGTGCAATTGTGAAACTGAGATTAAACACAAAAGGCTAGTGTTTAATTCACTCAGTGTTGGCTCTGATACCAACCTGTCACACCCCGATATTTCCACGTGTTACCGGTGGGGAGTATCGTGACGTAGTTGATATCATTATAGTCAAACAACACAATATTTAAATGCACAGCGGAAGCAAAAGATAGATTTATTCCAACCAAATAAATTGTAATATAAAGTATCACAATGTAGTTGAAACAGATCCACATGCGGATCAAAATAAAGAGGAAAACTGTTCAACAGACTTTGACACCTAAAGGTTTGCTTGACTTGATTATTGATGCCTGGAGTATCCAGCCTATTATGTGTAGCACCTGCACTTAACCTTTTTGGAAAATACGTCAGTTTACACTGGTAAATACAACTCAACTGACTCATTTTGAAAAGAGTTTGAAAATTGATTTGAATGCACTTCGGCAAAAATATATTTTATAACTTGGGACAATTATTAAATAATCATGTATACAGTTTTACTTATTTGTCGTCCATCAGGGCCGGTTGGTAGGGCCGGACAAGATTAACTGACACGCCACAGGTATAATACCCACAAGGTTAATTCCTTTAAATGGGCTACCAGTTTTTACATATGCAACTGTCAGGTGTACGCCTACACCCCGTGCTTAGGTCGTGGCCATTTCTTAAAATGATGCCAAGGATATCCGGGACATGGTCATTTAAACCCCAAAGGCCGCACACCAAATAATACATATTAAACGAGTATGTAATTACATTAATCACAATCCGATTTAAATGATTACACACCCGACCAAGCGGTATTATTATAATACTGTATCCCAAGCCCGTATAGGGAAAATAAGTTAAGAGTATTTACCTGAGTAATGTATAAGTCAAATACAGCAAGTACAGATGGCTTTTACTGGGTTCCTAATGTGGAACAAATGTTTATAATAACCTATTAGATTTCTAACGGGTCTTTATTTAAGCTTAAGCTTAGACCGGTTAGTCTTAAAGGAAGATACGGTTCCAACGCACGATTAAGCGGGGACCGGAATGGAATGTGATTTAGACCTGACAAGTTTGAAGACTTGTATAATATGGGTAAACTAAATACATTCTGAATTTTGAGACAAAGATGATAAGGTTTGACCCGTTTCGGTTAATTTATGCAAACTAGTTACATAAACCGAACCGAACGTAAAAAGGGCGTAACGGGTAACCATATGAGTCATATGCAAATTTCCTAAGTTAATATGCCTTAAATATGTTGTGACATCAGTAAAATATCTTCTAATATGCCCGTAATGGATTTAAACTCAAATTATGCCTTGTAAGGGCATTTTGGTCATTTAAAAGGTTATAAAAGAGTTTAATTAGTAATCTGAGTTACAGGTCTGATTTATTAAATAAATATACTTAATTTAATAAGTTATAACAGTAGGGTATGACCTATATGTGAAATTCATCATTTAAAACCAACTATGCATCTTAGGGGTATTTTGGTAATTTCACTTAGGCTAAAAAGGTCAAAACTGGAAACCTGAGTTTAAAAACTTTTACGTACTGTTATTATATAAAAATATACTAAAAATATCAGTAGGTATCAACCTTATATGTTTAACATAGTTTCAGTACATACTATGCGTTAAAAATACTTAAAAAGGCGATTTGGAGCCATTTCCGGGTTTTTTAAAAGAAAGCTGATATTTTTATAATTCCAGAAGACTCAAAATATTTTATTGGTCAAATAAAATCAGTTGAAAAAGGTTTGAGGTCAAAAGGATTTGTAAAACTCATTTTATGGCTTAAAAGGGCAAAACCGACATTAACCGAATCAAACTTAGAGACCTATGTTATGCTCAGCCAAAAATTAAACAGAAATCTTAAAAAAATCCCAAAATATTATATTACATCAGTGGGTAAAAAGTTTGATATCAAAAAGTGGGTTTAAATAGGCTATACGCTAATTACGCCGTTTAATTAACAAAAAGCTTTCAAATTACGCTAATGAGCATAACTCTTAATCTAGACCTCAAACTGATGTCAAATTTTAGGTGCAAGTTTATAAATCAGTAACTAAGGTTTCTACTCTTTTACTTTTTCAAAAATCACGTTTTATAGTAAAAAGAGCATAATAGTCAACATTTAAGCATTTAACGGAAACATGCATATGAATCGGATAACTAATGAACCAAGTTGTATAACCTCAGAGAGTTATACTTATATGAAACCTGGTCCAAATAAAGCTCTAAGGCCAATCTAAAACATGCATAAACGGGTCAGAACTGAAAGTCAAAGCAAAAGTCAAATTATGCGACTTTCGGTTCCGATCCGGGTTTAAACTGAAAATTGTCGGGTTGAACATGGTTAGACATGTTCTTACATTAATTAACAAGTTATATTAGTGATCAAACAGGTTGCATGCCTCCTACATTGCTAATTATGCATTAATTTGAAAATAAGCATTCTGTTGACTTTTTAATAACAAGTTTGACCCGACAATTGACCTAGTTAGAGTGGGAATCAGAGAGTACCATTTTAAGGGTTTATTACCCACATAATTACCTACTTATAGGTACTTTCAATTCGAGAATTGACTGAATAGATTTTATTTAATTTCAAAGTCAAACGTTAATTACGACGGTTTGACTTTTAGCTAATTAACTAGGCTAAACTGAATTAGGAATGGTTAAGAATACTTACAATAGTCCTATGCACGATTAGGAAGCCTAAGGAACTTGGTTGCTGATCAGGAGAGCTCCAGAAATGAGAATGCAAGTGAATGAACATAAGTTGCAACAATGGGTGTTCTTATATACTAACTTTGATCCGTCAAGATGATGTCAAAGAGGTCTACACATGTTACCAGATCAGTACAAGTGCCCCCTATGCATGTTAAACCATTGGAGCAGCCCCTGGTATGTAAAACAAAGGTGTAAGGTCGGTTTCAGCGCTGCAACAGGCATCTGTGCGTTTTTTCTGTGCTGGCAGGTTGTACGCGGGCCGCGAAGACCCCCTCGCGGGGCGCCTAAAACTGCGCAACAGGTTAAACATGTTTTATTTATTACATTTTAGTCCCTGGTCCTTTGTAACGTGGTTTTAACTATTTTTCTTGCACTTTTGGCCCTCTAACTTGATTTTTAAGGACCTTAAGACTTTTACAAACTTGGTTAAGTCCTTGGTTAACTTTGTGCTTACCCGAAAAATCACAAATTTCAACGTTGACGCTTTTAACCATTCGTACACGGATTTGATCATAACTTTCTCATACGATAACGAAACTTTATGAAATTTTTATCACGCATTCTAGTGAGCATATTTTACCGTTACAAAGCTTCGGGTTTGCTAAAAGGTCACTCAGAGGTATACTTTCAACATGTTGACACATTTAACCCTTGTAGTTTGTAATTCCTCACTTTCTTTCATTTTCAGCTTCGTATGATCCATGATTTATTCGTTTAAGATTATAAACACCATGTAGGGTTATTGTAGGGCATATTTATCCATTGTTGACACTTTGGACCCTTATATTCACATAGTTTCTCTGTTTGTCAACTTTAGTCCCTCTAAAGTACTTTTTCACATATTCAGAGCTTATGACACGTGTCAATACATTATTGGAAGTAAATTTCCGAGGTGTTACAGACCCACCCGTTGCGGGGAAGTTTTCAAAAGGGAAAAAATGGATGCGTTGCAACGGGTCTGTCAAATATAAAAAAAATAGAGCAAAAACGTTGAACCTCACATGCACGCTACGACATGTTAACTCGCAAAACTTAGGACGAAACATAAAACGAAAAACTTGCAAAAGACAAAAAGTATAGAGGGGCCAAAGTTGTAAATAATAAAGTGTTGTGTTAAATTACAAAAGATGAAAAAGTTCGAGTTAAAAGTAAAAATTTCAAATGGGTTAAAATGTAAAAGAAAAATCTTTAATGTTGAAAGTGAAAAATCAAGTTTTTTTTTGAAAAAGTCTCTAAGCATGAGGTACAAGTCATAATGCACAAGAAACTTGCTAATTTATATATGGAATAATAAATATATTAAACTACTCTACTTTTATAAAGAGTTAATTACAAGTTTTGTCCTTTATGTTTACATTAAATTGCAGGCGCTGTCCTTTTGGCCAAAAGTTTAAAGGCGGTGTCTTTAACCTTTCAAAACCTTGCACGTTTTTATGCCAGACTTGGTTAGAAATCTAAGTTAAAAATTGTCATATGCAACAACAATAAGAGCAGCAGCAAGAACATTATCATCAATCATCATCCAATCCCATAAAAGAAAAGAGTTTGTTTCGTCTGTGCAATTTCCCTTTCAAGGTCCAAACTCCAAACCATTTGATCGTTATCCAAAGAACAATCAAGGTCCAACCATTCAAACATCTGGCAGCCGAGAAACCAGCATCGGTAGTCCAAATTCTCAAAGATCTTGCCAAGGTAACGCTTTCTGTAACATATTCTTTTCCAATCGTAAATTAAATTGTTGCTCATAATAAAAAATGTGTCGCGATAACAGAAGAAACCGCAAAACCATTTAGAGGAATGTTAACCGCAGATGCCGGAAGCTCACATGATTTAACAAGCCTTTGTCCAGTCACAGGGCCTCTTGAAAAGGTACAAGAACTTGCTCCAAATGCACAACCTTTCATCATCATCATCGCCTCTAACGATTTCTGTTGTAACTCACAATATTGAAGAAAGAGGGGTGTTTGGAAACGAGAATGTCGCAACTGAATTTAGGGTTTTGAAGAACAAGATCAGAATCACAAGATCCGAGTTCGATCCCAGATGTTATTTAGAAATGGTGGTGTTGAATTTTTGGGGCAATCATGGGCTACGGAGGGAGGCAACATATTTATCCAAAGTCAAAGACCCTAACATATGCAAAAGAAGAATTAAGAGAGGCTCAGAGATCTGTTAACAATGTTGAAGAAAGTGGGTTGAGGGTTACAATGGGGAATAGAAAGGGTTGAGAGTGAAATTACCATTTTATCCTATGTGCATTGCACATGACAGTTTTTAACTGAGATTTCTAACTCGTAGGCAATTATAAACATTACAAAACAACTTAGAAACCAATAGCAAGAACAATACAAACGTAGAAACAACTTTTAAAGATTTCCATGATCAATTTGTAAACATATTTCTGTACATTAGCCATTGATAGTTGGGAAACCAAAGGGATTTCTATCTCTTCCGCTAGTAGTGGATTATTGATAACTTCTTATGAGTCCGGAACTGGGCGATTAAACACCATATCATAACCCATGCTAAGATTGTAATCAGTTGAATCGGGTTTATAGAACTTAATACTTCACTCGTTACTATTTCTATAAAATTTTCTATTACCTCTATATTAATTAACAAAATTAAGCCCCCTCACAATATTACTGTTCAATTTCTACTTCTTTCTATTGGTCATAATTTAATTTCTCTTTTTATTTTATTTTTATTGGTGTTGGTGTTAGGCTTTAGTAAATGCATATGATTTAGTGATGGAATTATTGATGACAATTTTAGTTTTGGTATTGTACATGCTTACAAAATGTGAATGTTACTAATTGTATGGAGTAAATTATTTTTTGAGTTATTGTGTTTTAGTGGTTTTAACCATTTAAGTTTAAAATCACAATGTTTAACGCACTGAGTCCCTAGACGCTTTTTTATAACCATTTGAGTCCAAATTTTAACCTTTTGAGTCCAATTTTTTAAATAAAACTTGACTTAAACTGTTATAAAATGAACAAAATTAGACTCAAAAAGTTATAAAATAAATGGCTAGGGACTCATGGCGTTAAACTTTTTTTATTTTAGACTCAAATGGTTAAAACCACGGTTAAAACCACTAAAAACATAGGATCTCAAAAAGTAATTTACTCAATTATATAAAAAAGACAATTCAACAAAATAGGATATATATTGGGTTTTTTTATTATTCTTAGAAATCTAGATGGTTATTATATTAGTTAAAAAGTTGATTAATAAATTTTCTATACTTGGAGAAGTGTTGCCTCTTCATCATACTAATTAGTAATTACACGGATGGTCTATGTGATGTATCTAAATTACGTATATAATTATAGGTCCGTTGTAACGAACGGGTTCCCAAAACTCGTATGGTATAGATTTCCAAAGACATTTATGCTTTGTAGCATAACAAGGGTGGAGTACAAAACACATAAAGCAACGACCATATAATTCATTACTTTATGATTTCTTAAATAGATATTCATCTTTATGATTTCTTAAATACATATTCAAATTTTATTTAATATAGAACTCTCTATCGTTGTGTCACTACTTTCACGCATAGTGATTAAGAACTAAAATAAATGAATAACCCATTAGGTTTTTTTTTTTTTTTGAATGGCTAACGTTACTCTCCCAAACTCCTATATTTACAAATAACTCACCCATGCTTGGGATTGAACCCAAGACCTTCCACTAAGAGGCAAGTGCCTCTACCAAGTGAGCTAGCCCCACTTGGCAATATAACCCCTTAGGTGTCACTGCCAAAAGCTTGAAAGAAATTTAGTAAAGAAATTTAGTGGAGATTGGACTTTCAAAATCTAAATTAGTGGGGTCAGACTCTTAATGATCTAAAGCGTTTGGTTCGCGGAACGATTTGAAATTAGAATTGGAATTTTTATAGGAATTAGAATTTGAAGGAATTGGATTTGGAATTTAAAAATTCCAATTGGAATTGGAAATTGTTGGAATTGGAATCTCAATTCCATTTTTGTTGTGTTTGGTTGTCATATGAATTGGAATCCATCATCCCGGCACCCAGAACCACCAGTTCTGGTCAAAACGATACAGGTCGAAATGGTACAGGTCGAAACGGTTCGCGTCGGTACTGGTCGAAACGGTTTGGGTCGAAACCGTTCGCGTCGAAATGGTGCGATTCGAAACTGTTCGCGTCGAAACGGTTCAGATCGAAACCAGTATGGGTCGAAACGGTTAGGATCAAAACAGTACGGGTTGAAATGGTGTGGGTCAAAACGGTCGAAGATTCCAATGAATGTACTTTAATTCCTTCACATATATGAATGATTTTGAATTCCTTTAGTTAAATGAATTTGAAGGAATTCATGTCTAATTCCAATTCCAAATCCATTGTCAACCAAACACATGAAGATTGGAATTAGGATTCCAATTCCATCAAATTCTGTAAACCAAACATCTTAAGAAATGGAATTCTAATCCCAATTCCCTTAAATTCCATTGAATTCCTGCGAACCAAACGCCCCCTAATATTTTACAAGAGTAAATTGTAAGTTTTGTCCTTTATATATATGCCTAATTTTAGGCGGTGTCCTTTATCTTTAAAACTGACGAGTTTGGTACTTATTGTTTCAGAATCTTACACAGTATGTCCTTTAGCTTTAACTCTGTTATTTTTTTTTTCTGTCAAGTCAGATCATGTGCAAGGCACTTACACATAAGAATATAATTGTCTTTTTACTCTATTATTTAAAAAACATCTTAAAAGAAAAAAATATATATATTAGCTCCATCTCTCTCTAAAAAATACACCCCTCTCTGTCTCTTTCTCTACTCCATTTCTCTACCACCACAACCTTCTTCCACTCTATTGCAGCCACTATCTCACAATTTATATGATTTAAATCACGTATAATCAAGGATAATGTTATATTATATTATGCTATGCTATGAAACTTATGATGTATAGTAAATCATAAATTTTAAGTATTTTTTTATTATTTTAAGTAATAAATAGTAACCAATAAGATTTAAGTATTTTTTTATTAGTAAAATTATACATATTAATTGAAACTTATGATGAATTGTAAATCACAATTTTTAAGTATTTATTTGTTACTAGGTTATTACCCGATACTGCTTCTCGAGCTCGAGAAAAATTTTTATATTGTAATTTTATGAGTAAAACAAACTTTAAAGTGAGTATAATTAAACATGGTTTTTTGAACATGTAGTACAAGGTTAAAATCGTACTAATGACTTTTGATAAAAAAAAAAAGACAAATGATAATGTTAAAATGGTTCAACCAACAAATAAATACACAATACTGAGTATAAAAAACAATGTTATGCCAAGATGTTTTTGAATAACACGATTTTATGAAATATCAAAGGTCTTGATCTATTGCAAGGAAAAACTTTCCTTGGCTCCTTGGTCATTTGAAAATACCCATCTTGCCCCATGGTACTTCCCAGAGTTTATCAATTCATTCCAACCGACAACGTTGTACCTGTAACAAAAAACAATTAATAAATGTACATATGAAAAAAAAAACAAATGTAGTATATTATCAATTGATTACAAACCTTCTAGTTTCGAAAAGTCTTTCTTCTGTAGATATTTTCAATTCTCATTCAAATCCACCAATCATCTTTATATTTATTTGGAATTGTTGTGTAAACCAGCGAATTCCTTTGTTTTCATGTAGCCACTATAAAATAATGGCTATAAAATAAGAACAAATTGTTAGTAATATTATAATGTACATTGTTAAAAAGTTAATAACTATTAGTCGTTGGCCGACAACGGTCCCAACTTAAAAAATAACGGGTGGTGGTCCCACCTTTCATATTTGTAAACCAATGGACCTTTACTAAACCGAAAAGGGTAAGTGGACAAAAGAAAATTGTCACACCCCGATTTCCACGTGTCACCGGTGGGCCCGGTGGGGAGTATCGTGACGTAGTTGGCAACATAATAGTCAAACAACACAATATTTAATATGCACAGCGGAAGCAATTTAAAAGATATAATTCAACCGAATATAATATTGTAATATCAAATATCACAACTGTCGATTGTTTATCCACAGACGGATCGAAAATAAAATGGAAACAATAGTTCAACAGACTTTTAGGCATCTTAAGCTTGCGAGACTTCTATTGATGCTAAGGAGAAATATCCAGCCAATTTCGTATAGTACCTGCATTTAGCCTTTTTGGAAAATACGTCAGTTTACACTGGTAAATACAATTAACTGACTCATTTTGAAAATGGTTTAAGAAAATTTATTTGGATGCACGTGGCACAAAATATCTTTTACAATTTGATTAAAATGCACAGAGGCAAAATTAACCTTTTATAACTTGGGAGAATTATTTAAATATTATAATCTTGTGAACGAATTACATGTTCCTTGTGCGTTCAGTAGCCCGGATCAAGTCCGGGTTAAAGATCAATAGACACACCACATTATTCTTTTGTGCACTGACGGGTGTACGCCTACACCCCGCGCTTAAGTCGTGGCCATTTCGTAAAATGATGCCAAGGATATCCGGGACATGGTCATTAACCCCCCAAAGGCTTTAAGTAACAAGACTGTTTAAACGAGCCGATCAAATTATTCAATTACCCACTCAACGGTGGAGGATTTGATGCCCGATCAAGCGGTATGCTATATACCGTAACCCAAGCCTGTATAAGGAAAATAAGTTAAAAGTATTTACCTGAGCAATGTATAAATCACAATAAGCAAATTGCAAGTAGCTTTTACTGGTCCTCCTAATCTGGAACGAAGGTTTATAATAACCTATTAGAATCCTAACGGGTCTTTAGTTAAGCTTAAGCTTAGACTGGCTAGTTTCAAAGATACGGTTCGCACGCACGATTAAGCGAAGACCGGATAGAATGTGATTTAGACCCGACAAGTTCAGAGACTTGCTTAATATGGGTATTTCATACACATTCTGGATTTTGAGATGAAACCGATAAGGTTTGACCCGTTTCGGCTAATTTATGTAAACTAGTTACATAAACCGAACCGTACGCGTAATAAGCGTGACGGGTATTCATGAGAGCCATCTACAGGTTTCCTAAGTTAATATGCTTCAAATATGTTGTGACATCAGTAAGTTGTCTTTCATTATGCCCGTAACGAGTTTAAACACAAACTATGCCCCGTAGGGGTAGTTTGGTCATTTAAAAGTTTATAAAAGAGTTTAAGTGTTTGTCTGAGTTACAGGTCTGATGTAATCAGAAAACATACTCAATTTAACAAGTTATCACAGTAGGGTAAAGTATATATGTGAAATTTATCAATTATAACCAAACTATGCACCGTAGGGGCATTTTGGTAATTTCACATAAGCCGAAAAGCTCAAAACTGAAGTCTGAGTTTATCAACCCTTGCTTACTGTTAAAATATTATAATTTGCCTCAAATATCAGTAGGTATCAACCCTTGTATGTTTAAAATAGTTTTTAGTACATACTATGCGTTAAAAACGCTTAATAAGGCGATTAAAAGCCATTTCCGGGTTCGATACATAATTCTGATATTTTTATTATTCCAGAAGGATTAAAATAATTTATTTATCATTTAAGATCAGTAGCAAAAGGTTTGGAGTCGATTAGATATGTAAAACTCATTTTATGGCCCGTAAGGGCAAAACCGACAATTACCGGATTAAGCCTACGACTATAAGTTATGCTCAGCCTAAAATTAATTAAAAATCTTTAAAAATTCCAAAATAATATATTACATCAGTGGGTAAAAGATTTGATATAAAAAAGTAGGTTTAAATAGGCTATACGCTAATTATGTCGTTTAATTAACATAAAGCTTCCAATTTGCGCTAATGAGCATAACTCTTATTCTACACCTCAAACTGATGTCAAACTTTGCATACAAGTTTATATATCAGTAACTAAGGTTTCTACTCTTTTACATTTTTAAGAATCACGTTTTAAGGTGAAAAGGGCATAATGGTCAACATATGAGCAATTAACGGAATCATGCAATTTAATTGGATAACTAATAATCCGAGGTGTATAATTACAGAGGGTTATACTAGCATGCAACCTGGTCCAAATAAAGCTCTTAGGTATTTCTAAAACATACCATAACGGGTCAGAACTGAAAGTCAAAGTATAAGTCAAACTATGCGACTTTCGGTTCCGAACCGGGTCTAAACAGGAAATTGTCGGGTTGAACATGTTTAGACATGTCCTTACACTAATTACCAAGTTATATTAATGATCAAATAGGTTGTATGTGTTCTACATTGCTAATCATGCATAAATTGCATTTTAAACATTCTGTTGACTTTTTATTAGTAAGTTTGACCCGACATTTGACCTAGTTAGAGTGGAAATCAGGGGAAACCCTTTTAAAGTTTTATTACCCACATAATTACCTACTTAAAGGTACTTTTGATTCGACTAATCACTGGACCATTAGTGATTAATCTTAAAGTCAACCGTTAATTACGACGGTTTGACTTTTAAGCTAAAACTAAGCTAAAACTTAATTAAGAAAGGTTAGGCAAACTTACAAGAGTCTTATGAACGACCAGGGATCACTTGGGAGAGGTCTTGTGCTCCAGAGATGCTCCAAAGTGCAGATGAAGGTGTGAGGAAAACTTGTTGCAACTAATGGCCTTATATAGTGGTTTAATCACCACAAGAAGTTGACAACTCAAGCTACAACTGCCCACAACTCATCAACACATGTCCCTAAGTGTTTAGGGGGTGTCTAGGGGTCGCACAAGATGTGAAAAATCGGTTAAAGGTGCGCATAAAGGCAATGGCAGACAACAGCCAACAATTTACGGAACTGGGAGTCCCTCGCGTGGCGCGAGGGCCCCCTCGCGTGGCGCGACGGTCACCTGCAGCAAATCTTAACTTTTGATCTTTTGCTATTTAATCCTTGGCTCTTCAAACTCCGATTAGGCACTTGTTTCTTGCATTATGAACCTCCATAATTGATTTATAAGGGCTTTAAAACATATACCCACTTCGTTAAGTCCCCGGTTAACTTTATTGTTACCCGAAAAGTCCTAACTTTCAACGTTTACGTTTTAACCCTTCGAACACGAATTTGATCATAACTTTCTCATACGATTACGAAACTTTACGAAATTTATTTCGTGCATTCTAGTGAGCATAATTAACAGTTACAAAGCTTCGGGTTTGTCAAAAGGTCACTCAGAGGTATAACTTAAACATGTTGACACATTTAGCCCCTGTAGTTTGTAATCTCTCACTTTTAGCTTCGCATGATCCATGATTTATTCGTTTGATGTTATAAACATCATGTAGGGTTATTATGAAGTATATTTATTCACTGTTGACATTTAGAATACGTATATCCACATACTTTCCATGATTGTCAACTTTAGTCCTTCTATAATTTTCTTTCACACGTTTAAACATTTGACACGTGTCTACACATTATAGGACGTGAATTTTCGAGGTGTTACATCCTCACCCCCTTAAAATAAATCTCGACCCGAGATTTACTGAAATAAATAAGGGTACTTTTCTTTCATTGTGGACTCAACCTCCCACGTATATTCAGGACCTCTACGGGCATCCCATTTGACCTTTACAATAGGTACCTGCTTCCTTCAAAGCGTCTTTACCTGTCGATCTTCAATCGACAAAGGTTTTTCCACAAATTTTAAGCTCTCATCTATATGCACATCTGTATGCGGTATTACCAGTGATTCATCAGCGAAGCACTTCTTCAGATTGCAGATGTGGAACACATTGTGAATTCCACTGAGATCTTCCGGTAAGTTTAACTTATAGGCAACTGACCCGACACGTTTGATAACCTCGAAAGGTCCTATGTATCTCGGGCTTAGCTTGCCTTTCTTACCAAATCACATCACCCCCTTCCAGGGTGATACTTTAAGTAACACTTTGTCACCTACTTCGAAGTGAAAGGCTTTACGCTTTGGATCTGCGTAACTCTTCTGCCTATCACAGGCAGCTTTGAGACGGTCACGAATCTGGACAACTTTGTTGTCACACCCCAATATTTCCACACTTTACCGGTGGGCCCGGTAGGGGAGTAACGTGACGTGGTTGGCAACATCATAGTCAAACAACACAATATATAAATGCACAGCGGAAGCAAAAGGATAAATATATTATAATCCGAAATAATGTATCATCACAATATTACAACGGAAGTAAGGGATCCACATGCGGATCGAAAATAAAATAACACTGTTCAACAGACTTTAGACATCTAAGCTTGCGAAACTCTTTATTGATGCTAGGAGTAGCCAGCCAATTCCGATTAGTACCTGCACTTAGCCTTTTTGGGAAAATACGTCAGTTTACACCGGTAAATACAATCAACCGACTCATTTGAAAAGGTTTTTAAAATGATTGATTTGAATGCACATGGCACAAATAATATTTTATAACTTGGGTTACTTATTTAAATATATAAACTTGTACAGGATTTACATGTTCCTTATGCGCTCAGTAGCCCGGATCGAGCCGGGTTAAAGATTAATGGACACACCACTTTAATTATGAGACACTGACAGGTGTACGCCTACACCTGTGTGCTAAGGTCGTGGCCATTTCGTAAAATGATGCCAGGGATATCCGGGACAACGGTCATTAACCCCCAAAGGCTTTAAGCAAACAAAACAAATTAAACGAAACATCTCAATACTTTAACCACCATACAATTAAAGATTCAATGCCCGACCAAGCGGTATTTTATATACCGTACCCCAAGCCCGTATAGGGAAATAAGTTAAAAGTATTTACCTGAGCTAAATATAAATTCAATCCCAGCCGTATCAAATCAGCAAGTACAGATAGCTTTTACTGGGCTCCTAAATCTGGAACGAAGGTTTTTAATAACCTATTAGAATCCTAATGGGTCTTTAATTAAGCCTTGACTTAGACCGGTTAGTTTTCAAGAGGGAGATACGGTTCAAACGCATGATTAAGCGAAGACCGGATAGAATGTGATTTAGACCCAACAAGTTTGAAGACTTGCTTAATATGGGTATTTCATACACATTCTGGATTTTGAGACGAAACTGATAAGTCTTGACCCGTTTTGGCTAATTTATGTAAACTAGTTACATAAACCGAACCGAACGCGTATGACGCGTAACGGGTAACCATAAGAGTCCAAAACAGGTTTCCTAAGTTAATATGCCTTAAATATGTTGTGATATCAGTAGGATACCTTCCGTTATGCCCAAAACGAGTTTAATCTATAATTAAGCCCTGTAGGGGTATTTTGGTCATTTTAAAGTTTATAAAAGGAATTAATTTATCTTCTGTGATCTGGGTCTGATTAAATCAGTAAAATGGTTTATTTTAACAGGTTATAACATTTGGTTATAAGTCTTATATGCCAAAATAGTTTTAAACCCTAACTATGCGTATAATACGCGTATAAAGCCGTTTTAAGCGACGTACGGGTTAAAATAGGATTCTGAGTTTCCTGATAAGTTAAACAGGTTCAAAACATTCCATTTAATATTTAAAATCAGTAGCAATTGGATTGGCATCAAAAGGATTTGTAAAACTCATTTTATGGCCGAAAAGGGTATATTCGGTATTTACCGAATCAAGGCGCTAATCCTAGCTTATGATCAGTTTAAAAATAATTAAAAATCTTCAAAAATCCCAAAATATTATTTAACATCAGTGGGTAAAAGGTTTGGTGTCAAAAATTGGGTTTAGATAGGTTTTACGCTAATGACGCTGTTTAATTAATAAAAATGTTTATAATTACGTCATTAAGCATAACTCCTAATCTAGACTTCCGATTGATGTGAAAATTTACCGACATGTTCAATAATCAGTAACAAAGACTTTTGCACTTTCACATCTTTAAAAAGCTCGTTTTATGAACATAAGGGCAATATGGTCAACATTTGGCAATTTATAACGGAAACGTGAAACGAATTGGACAATCAAGGTAACAACCACAGAGGTTTATACTAACATGTTACAAGGTCCTAATGGAACTTTAAGGCATGTCTAAACCTATAAAAAACGGGTCAGAATCGAGGTCAAAGCAGAAAGTCAAACTATGCGACTTTCGGCTCCGAATCGGTTCAAAACAGAGAGTTGTCGAATCAAACAAGCTTAGACAAGTTTTTATGCTTATTAGCATGTCATATGAATAATAAAACAGATTACACGCCCTCTGTAACGCTAATTACATTTTAATGGTTATGTTGACTTTTTCGGAAGAAGTTTGACTCGACAAACGACATAGTTAGATCGGGAATCAAAGGGTGCCCTTTTAAGGGTTAATTGCCCACAATATTACCAACTTGTAACAACTTTCGTTTCGACAAAACTCTGGACCGTTTATGATTTATCACCAAGTCAAACCGTAGTTACGACGGTTTGATTTCTAGGCTAAAAACTAAGCATAACTGAAATAGAGAAGATTAAGCATACTTACACAAGTCTAATGATCGATTTAGAAGGCTTGTATCAGTTCCTTATGCTCCAGAATTGATCAGAAGTTGAAATGTGTTTGTATGTTGAAACATAAGACTTTGATATAGTTTTCAAAGTTGTCCAAGATCATGACATGCATGTCTAGGATTGTCCCCAGATGTTTACAAGTGTTTCCTAGAGCTAAAACCCATTATAGGCAGCCCACGGTATTGATAAACTTGCATTTGAGTCGGTTAAAAACACAACAGGCAGCTGTCTGTTTATTTTCGCATCTGCAGGTCTGACGCGGCCCGCCTGAGATATAAGCAATCCTTAAGCGTGCCGCCTGGAGGCTGGATACAGATTTCAAACTTTTCTTTTATTGCATTTTGGTCCTTGATCCCCCGAAACATCGTTTTCTCATGTTTTCTTGCATTCTTATCCTCTAATATTAACATATGGGGGCTTCAATACTTATACCCACTTTGTCAAGTCCTCGGGAAACTTTGTGATCACCCGAAAAGCCCTAAATTTCAATGTTAACGATTCTAACCCTCACACACGAATTTTATCACAACTTTCTCATACGGTAACGAAACTTGGTGAAATTTTTATGGTACATTCTAGTGAGCATAATTAATCGTTACAAGGCTTCGGGTTTGCTATAAGGTCACTCAGAGGTATATCTTTAACATGTTGACACATTTAACCCTGTAGTTTGTA